>CABHPH010139385.1:0-11696 GCA_902168325.1 Peromyscus nudipes
TGTGTCTGGTGCCCATGGAGACCAAAAGAGGACATTACATCTCCCAGAACTGGAGTTACAGACAGTTGTGAGCTGCCATGTGGGTGTTGGAAGAGCAATGAGTGTTCTTAGCTGCTGAGCCTTCTCTCTTTTATTTCTGCTATTCCTCTGCCTCTACGTCCCAAGACCACCGTGACTATGAACATGTGCCACATGCCCAGCTTTGGCTTTCTTTTTGACACACTTTTACTTTGGGGTCAGTGTCAGGTCCAAAGGAAACTCCAGTTCCTCAAACTCCAAAAGGGAGTCCATATATCCAGAAGTGAGGACTACAGAGGATTTCTGGTGGTAGATGAAAGCCAGATTTCCTTAGGAAACCTGCAAAGTGGTTCCTGTCTGCCAAAAGGAGCCATTCCCTTCACTTCTGGGAGAAGGGACAAATGACTGCCAGTAGTTGTATATCAAGCACTTGCCGGCCTCCAGCCTCCCTCAGTATCATATTTGTTATGTATTTGCTATACATTTCAAAGACCGTGCTAGTAGCCTTTCTCACCTCCACAGGCTTCCCTCCTCCCAGATAATCAGCTCATCCCCTCCCCCCCCACAGGGTTTCTCTGTGTAGCACTGGCTGTCTTGGAACTCAGTAGTCTGTCAGGTCTCAAACCTCAGGACAACTGGCTGAGATGTCTATTAGCATATCAAAGCGGACCCTGGCTGCCACGTTCTTCCAGGATCTCTTAGTCCCTACCTGTTACAGAGTCCTCCAGGCTGACATACTACTCTGCTCCAGGGGCTGGGCTGCCCTTCCTCCAGCTGCTCTTCCCTGTATAATCCAGCCATTTTGGCTACACCGACCACTTTCCCTTTGTAGCTTTTTTGTCTCCTGGTCTCTTGGTCTCCCCTCCCCGCTCTCCTCACATGGCCTGATCGAGTCTGCCCGGTATGTCCACTCTGGACTCTCCCAGATGTCTCTGCTCATTTCTATGCTTTCCTCATATCTACGGTAAACCCTCTCCTCCCATACCTAGGAGCAGTCATGTCCTGTATGTATGTATGTATGTATATATGTATGTATTTTTCATTCATACAACAGCTGGCCTTGAACTCAGAGATCTGCCTGCTTCTGCTTCCTGAGCACGGGGATTAAAGTCGTGCAGGTCCTTCCCACAGCCTCTGCTGTTCTCACCGTCTTCTCTCTATTCTCAGTTCCCTGATATTCTCCCTCCTCTTGAAGATAGCTCCCACCACGTCCAGACTGCTGGCCATGCTCAGTCCACTTCTTTCTCTCTCTGCTCTGGACTCTTCCAGATGCCTCTGCCCGCCCCCCTTGTCCCCTCCCCCTCAAAGAAACCCAAAAAACCTTCCCAAACTGTGGAGCAGTTTCTTTACTGCACCCCCTCAAGTACAGAAAGGGCCTATTTTTGCTTTTTGTCAACAAAGACATTTGAGGTATGACAACCATACCTTATTTAGTAATTGGAATTTACTTAGCTTCTCTTCTGCTTTAAGAAGGAGGACCTGTACCCACGACCCAGGCTGGCAGGAGCTAGATATGAATTTGAGCTACACTGTTAAACAATCAAGAATGAGACCCGGGGAAGCCTAAGGCAAGTGTTCTTAGGAAATATGCCTATGTGCCCCAGCGGTATGCTCTAATAGACACAAGACCAGATCTGCAGGTTCCCCCATGAAAGGAATTTGTCTCTCTGTAGCAGAGCTCAGTCAGCATCAGTCTCTGCTGTGGGCCACAGGAACATATCTTAAGAACTCAGCTAGTTATGGCAAAGTCACTACCTGGAGGGATCAAGGAATTCCTCCAGAGGAAGCCAAATTCCAAGGAGCTTTTGGTGTTATTTGGCTTGTTATATATCAGCTGTATTCTGTTATGAAAATCATGTGTGCCTTCATAGTTTTCCCAATTGACTTTTCCCTAAGAAGGGCTAACAGTGTGGACTGATCACTCTCTAGACATACACATTCAAGGTATTTGGAGAACAGCCTCAGGAAAGGCTTCCTCTGGAATCAGATATTTCCCTTAGCCACTTTCAAGGACTAACAGTAATAACAGTCCACATGAAAGTCTCCTGATTTAAGGTAAATTCCACAAGGGGACACCACCTAGGTCAGGTGGATGTTAAGTAATAGCTTTACACAATTTAGCTAGGACCCTCCTTTCTTACAGCCTTACTAACTTTATAGACCTCTAACTCCTTACCTAACCACTTCTAGGAATATTTAGATAACCTTCTGCGCTGACAGCTATGCTCAGCCAGAACCCTAGTTCAAGCCTCCCTGTAATTACCATCATTGGCAGCATCCGGCCAGGTCCATCCCCAGATGGAGGAAAGTACCTTATCAGAGATAACCTCTGTACTCTCTAAGAACAGACTCAAGCATCCAGGCTACCTGTTTGAGAAGGCCTGGCCGGATGTGCCAATTAAGCTTTACTTCCTCTTTTCCCAAACCTTACCTCTGGTTCCAGATCTCCCTTTAACTATCACCAGAGGCATCTAGCTGTACACAGGTTGCCTAGCAACTGAGCACACCTTCCCCCACCCTGCAGAAAAACAGCAAATAGCTTGGACAGATAGGAGCCACAGGAAAAAAGAAGACAGTTTTATTTTCTCCCATTGACCTAGCAACTTATAGATTCTTAACATTTTCTACCAATCACATTTAAGACTATAGTTGAGCACATAAGATTCACTCTTCTTAGATATTACCCAAATTTAGCCTTTAGTAAATTCATTTCCCCATTGGTCACTTCCCTTTGGGGTTGCAAATGATAATTAACAGTTATTGCTCCTATGTGATTCTTATCACCCCTCTATTTGACCCTGGAAGCCTGGCTTTGCACTGCCAACGGATTACTACTTGTAAGTGTATATATACGGGCACTTCCAAGGCACGTAGAGAACAGAGAGACGGAGAAAGGGGAGGAATAAGGAGGATTTTGACCAGAGAGAACGTGTGGACGAGATAGAAAATGAGGAAGAGTCAGATGGGGAAGCACTAGCTGGGTAAGAACAAGATAAAAAGGACCTAGATGAGGCAGAATTAAGATGAGAGAATTAAGATAGAACTTAGAGGGAGCAGTAGATAAACAGAGAGAAATCAGGCAAGAAAGGAGCTAAGCACGAGAACAGAACTGAAGCTGTGTATATAGGATGTTATGCCAGAGGAATTAAAGCAAGTGGACTATAGAGCTCCGTGTGCTGAGATTCTATTTCCCGAAAATAGTCCTCGCTGTTAGTAGTTCTCTCTCCTGAGCCCCTGGGATGTATAATATTAAGGCTGGTCCCTCTAATATTATACAAGAAATCTCTCCATGGCAACACAGATGTTCCATGCTGATCAGTCAGAGGAAGGAGAAGAAGGCCAGAAACTTGACAGCTTTCTCGTGAGCTCTGGGACAACGCTGAAGACTCATGGATAGTGTCATGCCTGACAAATGTGTGGACCTTCTTCACACACAAGTTGCTCGGGTACCTTAAAATTGCCATAAGCCAACTGGCTTAGATATTTTGCAATGTTTCTGATCAGTTTATCTTGATGTGACTGAATACTACTAATAAAGAAATAACACTGTATTCTGCCATCCAGTTTTCCAGTTTGGCAAGGTGAGCCAGGGCCTGTAGGGTGAGCAGGGGCATGGGTATCTCCTCCACCTCTCCCCAACTTTAGAAGCAAGTTATCTAACCAGCAGAGTCCTGCTTTAAGTTCAGCATCCCTGGCTTCTTAGTTTTGAAAATTAACACCACACTAACTCTACAGCTGCCCAGTCATATAAACCAACCAGCCAAACAAACAAAACAGAAACAAAACAAAACAAAAGGAATGAAAACAAAAACAAAAAAACCAAACAAAGAAGTCTGGGAGATGCTCAGAGGGTGTCAGCGTTTACAGCATAAACCTGAGTTTACTCCTGGGATCCATAGAAAGGTGGAGGGAGGGGTGTCACTTACCTCTTGGGTTGTGGGCATGCTGTGTAAGAAAGGCCTTATTTCTGATTCTTAAAACTTTTTTCTTCTGAAAACTCAGCAATATTATATTATTATTATGTATCACTATACTATACTAACGTTAATCATCACTATAGCTGTACTCGCTGTGCCTTGGGTTTGAAGAGGTGCTGGGATTTTGCTCACTGTTGCATTAGATCTCACATGTCCCTGCTCAGCCCATCTGCCACTCCCTGTTTCCTGTTCTCCTTGGTCTACAGCCTGTGGTGTTCTTGGGAGGTGGCCCGGCCCTTCAGGAGGTGGGGCCTACCAGAAGGAAGTTAAGCCACTGGTGCAGTGGCCTGGAAGGGGTGATGAGATGTTGGTTTCTCCCTCTATTTTTGTTTCCTATAGAGCAGACTCCTCTACAACCTGCTTCCTCCACTGTGTGCTGTCTCAGACCCAAAGCAACACAGCCAAGCAGCCACAAAGCTTCTCCCTCATACGCTAATCATCTTAGGGTTTTGTCTGTGACAGGAAGTAGACACACACACACACACACACACACACACACACACGCACACACACACACACACGGCAAGGCTTTGGGAGATAAGTCCCTGGCCATCCAGTTACCTCCAACTGTTCACCCTTCCAGCCCCTGCTACAGCTTTGGGAATGCCTCCCTGCTCTTCATTCTTCAAGTCTGAAGTCTTGGAACCCATGGAGAGGCAGAGGCGCCTCCCCACCCCACTTGCTGCATAGTTCATCCTTTTCCAGTTGGTGGACTGGTACTGAAAGATGTGTTGTGTGACGTCACCACAGACCAAGAATTGGTGACACACCGAAGTAAGATTCCACCAAATCTCACTTGGTGGACCAATGAGTTCACTGGGGTCACTTACGGGAGCTGAGATGGCTCAAAGGCAGCAGCATCACTGATGTGTACTCCACACAAGTGATGGCTTAAGGAAGTGGCATCCATGGAGTCCTCTGCACTGTTGGCCGGTAGTGTGGCTGCTCAGAGAATCCTCTCTGCCCAGTAATTGTCTGGGAAGGAAGAGGAAGATCAAAGAAGGGTGAGAGAAGAGGAGGAGGAGGAGCTGAAAGAGAAGGAAGATTTAATGAGGGCCAATGCCAATATGGTGTTTGGGGACTGACGGCTAGCCTATCTGGTCATTGAGGTACCCGTCTTAGCCAGATGATCTTAGAACATTTATAAATGTGCCACCAAGTAATGGACTTTTCCTCTTCTCTGGCACCAGCACAGTATCAGGTTAGAGCGTATTTTTTTTTTTTTTCATTTGAAGCTTGTAATGAGAAATGTCATTTGCCATGGGCAAACCAAGAGTCTGTAGTAAGGAAGCAGCGGCATGGTCTTTGTTCCTGTGAAAGGGGAGAGTCCCTGAGGGTGAGAGGTGTGCTGGGGGACGGTGAGGGAGCAGATGCTTCTGAGCCCCATTGCTTTCCTGGGCAGTTGCAGCAGCAGGAATTATCATTTTTCTTAGAAAGAATTCCAATATCTCTAGGTTGGAGAGACAGCTCAGAGGTTAAGAGCACTGGCACCCATATGGTGGCTCAAAACTGTCTGTAACTCTAGGCCCCCGAGATCCAATGCCCTCTTCTGGTCTCTGTGGGCACTACAGAGATGTGGTGCATAGATACACATATATATAGAAAAACTCATACACATACAAATAAAAATGTTCTTAAAAATTAAAGAATCCAATATGGTCATGCTTCTTGCTGAGTTTCTAGATGTGTATGGGAGTCCCAACAGGAAAGCGCTGCTCAGCAGAGTTGAGCTGAGGTCGTTCCAAGGCTTCCTCAGGAGGAGAGGCTGAACTGCACTTGATCACACCAGACTGGGTGTTTCAGGGAAGTTACAGAGGAACAGATAGAAGCCGCTGGAGATAATGTCTTGTTTGGGGCATCGCTACTGCCAATCAGCCCAAAAGGAATTGGGATCTAGGACCCAATAGTGTTGAGAAGGCAAGTCAGGAGCAGGGGAATTCTACCTTCTGTTGGATCCTTCAGCTCCTAACAGAAGTCACTTGAGGACGCCCCTAGTGGGGGGAATTCAGCTAAGTACTATGTCAATTGCCCCTTTGTCATTTTGACACGTAGAACTGAGTGAGGCCTGCTTGCTGTTCATTTTTGCTCGTTTTGATTATCGGGAATGGGAACAAGGCCACGGGCCCTTGAAAATGAGGAGTAAACTGTGGTGGAGAGGAACGTTCAGCTTTCATTCTGTAAAGTTAGAGACACAGTGTAACATTCCATATCTGACTAGCTATCATCAATGACGTTAGTGTCCGTGGGCTGAATCTCAACACAGGCTGCTCCATTTGTGACTGTCATTCACCTTAGCCAACAGGATGGCAGTTGTTCCCCTTCTTGCCTTGAATGTGGCATCTGTTCAAATCGTTGGCCTAGCCAACCCACTCAATATCTGAATCCCATGTCTGCTCCGACGTCTGGGGGCTGGCTCTCCAACTCTCCACTTGAGCAACCCTGAGTGCTTGCCTGAGCTGAGTTGCTAGCCAAAAGGAGAGAAAACCTAACAGCTGTGTCTGCAGGCTCCTGACGAGTAAACAGGAACTGCACTAGTGTCCAGCCCAGGAGAAGAGTGAGTCATTTATTTATTTTTTATTGACTTATGTTCATATGCTAATTTGAAAAAATGAATGAATACTATTTGCAGAATAATGATGTTTAAAATTTTAATACCACCATGGGCTGAAGAGACTGCTCGGTGGTTAAGAGCCCTGGATGATCTTGCAGAGGACCTGAGTTCGGTTTCCAGAACCTACATGCTGTCCCACATCCTTTATAGCTCCAGTCTTGGGGGATCTGACGCCCTCTTCTGGCCTCCTTGGGCACTGCCTGCGTGTGGTACACAGTGTGTTTTCCAGCGCCAACACTAGGCATGCGAGTTCATCCTGCAGATACTCACGAGTCCAGTTTCGGTCTGTCTATAATCAAATGAGTGACCCCAAGTGAGAACCACCCAGCTGAGCCCATCCTCTCCCAGCAACTTGAGGGGCAACAGTTAATAGCTGGTTACCCTATTAGGCTTTGGGGGTAGTTTTTTTATGATAGTTACAGAAACGACTTAACTATGAGACAGACGTGATAGGTTGTAGTTTGAATTTTAATTAAAATTCTCAGTCTTCTGTTAAATTTCATGATAGATGAGACTAGCTTGGGAAAATTCCATGATTTATGGTTTAGAACAGCATTGGCTAGAGTGCATTGAACTCACTGATTTTATGCTTGGAATGGGCTTTTATCTGAGATGTATGTATATATTTTACCTCTGTAAATGTCCTGAAATGTAGCTCAGTGGCAGAACACTAGCCTAGCATGCACAAGTAGCCCTGCAATGCTCTTAATCATTTCCAAATAGAAAAGCATCCTAGAAGCTGAACATATGACCACCTTGCCTAGCTAGTATCATCACTGTCCTGAAATCGGAGGCTTAGGAGTGTGGCCCAAGGTCACATAGCTAGTGAGTTTGGGAGCAGGATTTGAATCGATCTGACTTGATAAGTTTGGTCTCTGGGTATTTGACTGACAGCCCCTGAGGTGACTCATTTCCTGGCATTCTATGGCTAAGGGTTCTTGTTCTCTCTTCCCCTTTCCTCACTAATCTCTGTAGTCTCTTACCCCTCCCCCAACCCCTCCGTGGGATGGCCTACCCATGCAGACTTCTGTTTCTGGCTTAGTGGAATGGTGAATATAAAACATCCCAAAGTTCATCTGGGTATAATCTTCTTTTCACATGAGCACTCCAGCCAGTGGGTGTTCCCATATCCAATGACTGTTTGGAAGCAGCATGGTAATTTAAAAATGATAAGTGAGAGGCAGATAGTGCCTATTTATAACAAATAGAAGCATCATCTTGCTTAATAGTTAAAAATTAAAAATAGAACCCTCTAAGCAGATAGCACATACCTTTAACATTGAAAAGACTGTCTGTAGGGGCTGGCAAGAGGGTTCTGTGGGTAAAGGCGCTTGCTGCTAAGATGGATGATCTGAGTTCAATTCCCAGGAACCATGGTGAAAAAAACTGACTCCAGCAAGCTGTCCTCTGACCTCCACATATACACCTCACCCTCCTTCATTACACTAAATAAATAAGTGTAAACAAGAAACCAAACCCACAAACCTGTGTTTTGGAGACTCTTTTCATGAAGGATTTTATGTATGCAGTCAAAGCCTTAAATGTTTTTGACAGGTTAAAAAAATGAATCATGTGTAAAACCTCCATAAAACTGTGGAAGAAAGACCAAGTAAACATGAGAGCAAAGAATGCTTGGATTTCAAGAGCAAGACTGTGTTTGGTTACAATGGACAGGGAACATCTTCATAAAGCGAAGGGCACGTGAGCACGTGTGGGTTGGAGATCTAGCTGCAAATCTGCCTGGCCCTGCATGCAGTGCAGAAGAGTGGCCTTGGGAGCTGCGCCAGTGTAGAGCAGGGAACACCTCTCACCTTCCTGGACATCAGATCCCTCCCCTCCCTCCTCCCCCTCCATTCCCTCAGAGCTCACTTCTTCCCTTCCTTTAATGAAGGCAACCTCTTTGGTCTTAGCCTTCTTAGGATCCACCCACAGGCCGTAAGAACACACTTTCACCAGGAGCTGTAGAAAGGCTTTAGGCATTGCCATGTGTGGGCTGTGGAGATAGTTCTGTGCCTGCTGTGCCAGCAGGACCTGAGTCCAGTCCCCAGAACCATGTTCAAAAAGCTGAAATTCACAATCTTTGTCCTGGGGAGGTGGAGACAGGCAGGTCCCTGGGGCTTGTTGGTCATCTAGTCTAGCCTGTGTGGCAATTCCAGGCCAGTGAGAGACTCTGCCTCAAGAAACCAAGGTGGATGGTACTTGAAGAATGATACCTGAGGTTGATCTCTAGCCTCACATGTGCACCTGTACACACAGAACACGTTTCTGTTTGGTTACAGGCAGCTTAATAACTTGATTGTTGAGTTAAGGGTGTGTATGAAAAGAGATGAAAATTAAACATTCACATTAGCCAGCAATTTTCTACAAATACAGTTTAGGAATAGAGGAATAAAATGAGTGGCTTTTTGGTAGGAAATACTGGGGTCTCCTAATGCCAATGTGGCTCATGCCGCATCTACAGTCCTGTCCCGGTCAATCTGAAATAGAGAGATGAGTGCTGTTATCTCAGCAGCAGAGTTGGTGGTGGGAGGAGGAGGCTTTTGGAGAAGGTGCTTCTCTGATGCTAGTTGGGGAAATAGTTAGGGAGGCTGTGTGCGTTTAAGTCTGTGGCTGGAAAATTCCCTGAGTTAGATGAGACGAATTCCAGGATTCCTTCTGAGCTGCTGCTTCTGCTGTGTGTGTGCATGCACTCTTGTGTGTGTGTGTGTGTGTGTGTGTGTGTGTGTGTGTGTGTGTGATTAACCATCTTTCTTGTTTGCTCTTGGGTTGGGTCATGTTCTCTCAGAAGCCTTCTGGTTGCCAAGTATTAGCTTGGTTTGGATGACGGATTGTATTCTCTTAGGGAAAGCATCTGTAAATACGGCCCTGAGTGGGAATTAATCAAAGCATTTTCTACAGATCCACTCCATGGAACTCATGTAGAACTGACACTTGAAGTTCAGTGTGTCACTGGCCATGGCCATCCTGGGCATCTCCCCAGCCTGGGAGCATGTGTGTCCATGGCCAGGGATCCATGCGGGACAGACCTCACATGTGGCTTCCTTTTCTTTCCTATTCTCTCCAAGGCTAAGAGTTTCACCTAGATACATTCCATGAAATGGACCCACTTTAAATGTGAAATCCCACACTTTTTAGTGTGCTCAGGGTTGTGCGACATCAGCAGTTAGCAGAACACATTTTTTTCCACTCCAGAAAGAGCCATCATTCTGCTCCACAGCCAACTTTGTTTCATTAGCTGCTGCCCTGCAACACTGAAGCGTTTTCTGTCTGTGTAAACGACTCTGTTAGAGACATTTCTGTAAAAGTAGAATGGTACAACATCGTTTGTAACTGACTTTAAAAATTAAGAACAATGTTTTCAAGGTTCACCAATGTGACTGTTAGTACTTTGTGCTTTTTTAACTGTCAAATAGTATTCTATGATACGAACACACTGCATTTTACTCATTATGTGTGTTTACACTTTTTGGTTCAGCTATAAACAGTGCTGTGTGAGTCTTTGTGTGGACATGCTTTCATTGCATTATTGGCTGTATACCGAGGAGAAGCTGCTGAGTCATACGCTAACAGCCCTTCCTCTTGAGGAACGCCAGGCCACTCTGAAGTGACGACCTCACCTCCCCCCATTCCTTCCACACCAGCCGTGCAGGCTTCAGCTTCTCCGTGTGGCTGCTGTCATCCTGCTTCTCAATTGTCACCATCCTAAGGTGACGTGGCACAGCCCACAGGGGTTTGTTTGCATTTCCCTGATGGTCAGAGATGTAGTGTATCTTTTCCTGTGACTCTTGGTGATTTGCGTGTCTGTCTTCTCTGGAGAAATATCCGTTTAAAGTCTTTGCTCACTTTTACATTCAGTTATTTGTCTTTTTTGTGATGGAGGTATAAGAGTTCACTGCACGTCCTAGATACAAATGCCTTTCCAGATGTGCTATTTGAATTTCCCCCTTCGCTCTCTGGTCCTTTTAACTTCCTTGACGATGCCATTTGAAACAGAGAGACATGTAGTTGTTATGAAGCTCTTTGTTGCTCAGGCTCTTGATTTTGTATCTAAGAAACCAGAGTCGCAGAGACGGGCCACTATGACTTTGTGTTCTCTATCTCACCAACAGGAAAGTGCCTCCCGAGGTTCACAGCGCCCCCCCCCCCCACCTCAAGGTCAAAAGCATGGCATCTTTGCTGATAGCTCACTTCTCTCCTACTCCCCAGCCTGTCAGCTCTTCCTCCCAGGTGCCGGCAAACGTCCTCTTTAACTTTCTGTCTGTTTCGGTCAGGCTCCCCAACCCCATGAGCGTGCACTGCTCTTGCAGAGGACCTGTGTTGTGGGATGTTTGTACAGTGTGTGAGGATGTGTTGCTGTGATTGGTGTAATAGAAAGCTGAATGGCCAATAGCTAGTCAAGAGAGTGTAGACGGGACTTCCGGGCAGAGAGAGAACTCTGGGAAGAAGAAAGGCGGATTTGCCAGCGAGACACAGGGGAAGCAGGACATGCAGTACAGAGATGAGATAACGAGCCATGTGGCAGAATGCAGATGAAAAAATATGGGTTAATTTACGTTGTAAGAGCTAGTTGGTAACACGCCTAAGTCAGGCTGAGCTTTCACAGTTAACATTAAATATCCATGTCATTACTGGGAGCTGGCAGTCCCACAAAGGACAGTCAGACTGCATTTGAGAAAGTTTGCGACAAACCTGGATTTAGTTCCCAGTATGCACCCTGTACACATACATACATACATACATACATACATACATACATACATACATACATATATACACACACACACACATACATACATACAGACACACACACACACACACACACTTAAAAATAATTTTAAAAGGAGTAAAGAAAGAAATCAGGCTGTACTTCAAGACTTTGCTCTCTATTTTTACCCATCTCTTGCTTTTCTCAGGTAAAGGTGCAGTTGGTATGTCCACATGTATGTGTATATGTATATATGTTAAAGTGGGAATAGATTCTAGGAAACTGAAAGCTGCCTACCCCGCACTTGCTACAAACCATTACTCATTGTCCCCGCTCCTTGAGGGCCTGTTTCTTTTTCTCTTTTCTTTTCTTTTCTTTTCTTTTT
>CABHPH010139385.1:14459-44103 GCA_902168325.1 Peromyscus nudipes
TGTGTGTGTGTGTGTGTGTGTGTGTGTGTGTGTGTGTGTGTGTGTGTGTATGTGTGTGTGTGTGTGTGTGTATGTGTGTGTGTGTGTGTGTGTGTGTGTGTGTGTGGTGTGATCTCTCCCAGCAGACTCTCAGAAGTTTCTGAGGGATGATGTTGGGCTGAATAGTTGACATGGCTGCCACCCCATAGTGATTTTCCTGTCTTGCGGGGTGTGCGGAGGCGAGGGGTGTCTTTCCCAGAAGCCGGTGTTGTCATCAGGCTGGTGTTCACACTTGGTGTTCCAAGACACAGTGCGAGCAGACACAGTCGGCTGCACTAGTGGAAGACAGTTCTTTACTAATTTCTCTTCCCCAGCCGTTGTGACGTTTGAGGCGAGTCAGGTGACCACGGAGGGTCAGGGTCAGTCTGTGCCTGTGGTATCACACCTCAACGCTAAACAGAAATGGTTTGCCCATGGTCGCTGCTAAGCAGAGTTTCTGTTCCTGTGACAACCTAGTTAGCACTGGGGACTAGTTTGGAGTTTGGGGAGGTCGCAGGAAACAGCCATTGTCCCTGAGTGTGTACAATTCCCAAGAGGGTCTGTCTGTCTCAGTAGTACCATAAAACATCCCAGGTTAGAACCCAAAATGCAAAGGACATTAATCTGGTCTGCTACTGTGTGGCTGCCTAGATACAATACATCCTGAGGACTGCCACACACTGAGGTATTTGTGACTAAACGGCTGGGGCGCGTTCCTCAGGCAGCCTCTAAGCACTTGTGCTAACCAGGGGTGGAAGTGTGGCCAGGACAGGTGTGTGACAAGTGGGTGATGCACCCAGGAGCTGCTGTGCTGACCCCAGCCTCCAAGTGACTGACATGGAAAGGCACCAGTGCAAATGCAGGTGACTGTGGACCCTAAGGCATCAGCTGGGTCTCTTCAGACTGGGCCTCTCTGTTTGGAATTGGAGGAAATATCACTGGGGAGGCGCTACTGAGATGGCTGTGAAGGAGACTGAAGCTTACTAGAAAACTCTGGTAAGCAGTGGATCCAGACAGGATGCACAAGGACAATGGAGCTTCAGGGAGTGCAAAGTGCAGACAAGGGGCCTTCTTCCTGGAGGGAGGTAGAGAGGTGAGAAGACACAGTAGTGAGAGGCAAGAGGTGGGAGGTTCAAGAGGAAAGACACAGGACAGACTTTCTTGGGGAGGTGTGAGCGCTGTGTGGACAGCTGTGAGTCCTTTAACACTCTGGGAAGGTATCTGGGAGCTTCTCTTTCCCTGAAGATCACTTTCTTTGTATGTAAGGGCGTTTTGCCTACATGTATGTATGTGTACCATGTGTGAGCACAGTGCCCTCACAGGTCAGAGGAGGGCATTTGATCTCCTGCAATTGAAGTTACAGACAATTGTGAGCCCTCATGTGGGTGCCAGGAACTGAGCCTGGGTCCTCTATAAAAGCAGCCAGTGCTCTTAACCACTGAGTTCCTCCCCAGCCTGGGGAAGCAAAGCCGCTTTTATACATCCCATAAACAACCTTATTTAAGGAAAACTGTGTAGGAGAAGAAAGCCCTCTGTCAAAAGCCTGAGGCCCACCAACACGCTACCCAATGATCCGCAGTGCAGAGGACAGCTGTGGTGGAGACCAAAGCACCTGGTGCATGCTTGGCAGGCATCTTGGTAACTTCTCCTCTTACCAGCAAACTCCGGCTTCCTACCATTAAAGCCAGTGTGAGCAGCACCATCCCTAGGCAGGTGAGCCAAGAAAGCAAGCCCAGTAGGGCAGAGGGAGTCAGCGGGGAAGCAACACTCCTCCATGGCCTCTGATTCAATTCCTGCCCTGGTTTCCCTCAGCGATGAAGTGTGGCCTGGAAGTGTAAGCCGGAATAAACCCTTTCCTCCCAAGTTGGTCAGGGTTTCATCACAGCAACAGAAAGCCAACCAGAACAGGTTCCTCTCTTACTCTTGCTTCGTAACAATTTTCCTTATCTGAGTTGTAGGACAACAAGTTAGAAGCCGAGATAAAGTGGAAATGAGTCAGGGCCAGGATCCCTGGACGCAGTGCTGGCTTCTGACCATCAGACCCAGGAATCAAGAAGCTCCATATGGTACTTGATGTTCAGTCTAATTGCTGAATTCGAGGACTGAGCTGGAAGGAGGGAGATATAGCTTCGGGCCCATGGTCAGGGGGTTTCATTATCTTGACTATGTATGAAATGAGGACCTTTGCTGGGATCTAAGCAGCCACCAAAGTTAATCCTTAAAGAGGCAAATGGGGATGACACTTAACTCAGCTTAAAAGGGGGCAGGCACAAACATAAAGCTGTATCCACAGACCGTAATAGACCAAAATATTGTGTTGTGACTCGATCTAAACATGACAGGAAATTGGTAGATATCAGTGAAGGGCGCTGACAGAATTTGAGGAGGAAAGTGACATAATCCAATAAATCAGCATCGTGCAGCATGGTCTTTGGGAGTCAGGAAAGAAAGAGAACTGAGACAGCCCTTGGTTTCCTTCCCTATGGTTACACTCAAAGTGTGAGTTTATCAAAACTTTTAATGTACTTCTCTCTCATGAGAAAAAAAGAAAAATAAATCATTCTTCATAAGGTATTGTAAAGTATCATTATTGCAAGAGAACGCTAACAAGGTGCAATTTACAACGCAGCCTCAGGAGCCACGGCCCATCTAGATTCAAGTACGGAAACAAGAGGCCTGAGAAGAGGGGTACACACCCATCTGTCAGGGGGAGAGATACTGAAGTCTCACTGTATAGGAGAAGGGGATACACGGCCTTGAGTCTTCAAGTGTCTGATGGATGCTGTCATTGGACCCAACTGAAGACCTTGACTGATGAAAACCAGTGTTTTAACCCACGGGCTCCATGCATGCTGTTTAGCATCTCAACCTTTAATTAGTTCATCTGCCTGGAAACATCCTTTACCACATAACCCCCCATATTTCCTCGACTAATTTATCTGCTAGTAACTATTTGTTGACATATAGGAAATGAGTTACTACGGCATTTTTATTTATTTTAGTAACTGTTTACTGTTGTGGGATATTTGTGCACTGTGTGAAGATATATTGCTGTGATTGGTTTAATAAAGAGCTGAAAGGTCAATAGCTAGGCAGGAGGTATAGGCAGGATTTCCAGGGAGAGAAAGAAAGAGGAGGAGAAATCAAGGGTCAGGAGAAGCCAGGAGACATGGAGAAGAAACAGGAGGTGCAAGACAGAAGAGAAGTAACACCATGTGATAGAACGTAGATTAATATAAATGGGTTAATTTAAGTCATAAAAGCTAGTTAGGAACAAGCCTAAGCTACAGGCTGAGCTTTCATAGGTAATAAGAAGTCTCTGTGTCATTATTTGGGAGCTGGCTGGCAGGACAGAGAAAGACTTGTTACAGTTTACATTTGGACTTTTCTGTGGCGTGGGTGAGGAAGAAAGGAGAGGCCTGAGTCTATGAGGGCTGAACTCCCTTCTCTGTGCCCTGCAACCACACTTGCCTCAGTGAGCCAGTATGGATTCATAGGATTGAGAATCAGAAGGGAACCAGGCTGATGGGGGTTTATATGTCTGGGGGGATCCTATGTAATAAAAAGATTTTTTCTTAAGTATTTATTTGCAAAGAACAAGTGTTTATTTATAATGAAAAAAAAAACCCCAAACAATCATAAATGAGAAGTCAACGTGTGCTAATTGGGATGTGTATGCCTTTAAGGTGTTCTGTGCAAGTGCCTACCAAAGATTAAACTTTTATTAGGTTTGAGGTAAATTTTATTCTGATAATCACAATGCCCCAACCTTCACACCTTCCCCCAGCAACTCAGTGCTTCCAGGGTTTTTTTTTTTTCTTCCATTTTTAAGATTTTATTTTTAATTACGTGTGTCTGGGTGTGGGTTTCTACATGTATGTGCAGTACCCACAGGGGCCAGAAGAGTGCATTATATCCCCTGGAGCTGGAGTTACAGGTTGTTGTACCTGCCAGATGTAGGTGCTGAGATCCAAACTCCAGTCCCCTGCAATAGCAGCCATTGCTCTTAACCACTGAGCCAGCTCTCCAGCCCCAGCTGTCTTTGAGCTGCCCACAAAGAAGCTAGTTAGGGTTGATGAGCTACTTACATATGCAAATGAGCCCCTTGTTAAGAGACCCCCCCCCATAGATCAGCATCTACCATAGAAACTTAGTTCCTTGGGCTTTGTTTCCTTTTCTTTTTTCCTTTCTTCTTTTTTAAAATATAAAATGTTATCATGGGACTTGCAGTTTCACCACCTATAACTCTGTAAGAGGAACCAGATGAGGAACTTTTAAATTCTACAACCACAAGCTGTGAAGACTGATGTGATTATTGGTGATGGGTATGAAGGGGCTCCACCCTCAGGAAATCCTGCCTACCATCCTCTTTAAAAAGAGAATAGCCAACAGGTAATTTAAGATGTAAAAATATATGTATCCTGCATACAGCTAAGTATCCGGTGGCTTTCATGGTGACAAGCAGGTTGTCATCATGTGGGTGAGAGGTGTCTCTCTGTGTTTCATCTGTGTTCTTTCCTGCAGCATTTTGCTTTGGGTAACATTTGGGTAACAGCAGGCTTCATGAATGTTTGATGAATAAACATTTATGGTACAATAGGATTCCGTTTTATAGGGGTGGCAGGACCCTGAGGGATGGATGTGGGCTGGGCCTGCGAAGCTGGGTAACTTCACAGGCCCGCTGATTATGTATAGAGTAGACTCACAGGGAATCCAAATGCTCAGAGATTCTCCATCCACCTCCAGCTACTCTAAGTTCCTGATGGATAGAGCCCAGAGAAGTAATATTGGGAACCAAATAGACACTGGCTTCCCACCAAGTCAAGAAAGTGGTTTCCCGAATCCAAAAGAGAGATTGTATTCAAGTGAGGCAATAAAGACTGGGGTGACATTCACATCCAAATGCCACTCACTCAGGGCCCAGGTGCACGGGGTGGGTGCTCCCTGCTTTGGCAAGAGAGGCCATCTGGAAGCTGTCTAGAGCCAGGCTAGCTGTAGCATAGATAGGCAATCTTAGAGACAGTAGAGGAGATTGACTGGCAGAGACTCGGGTCACCAAGCTGGAGCATCAGGCTGTTCTGGGTTCTGTTACAGGTGACTAAGACCACTGCTGTGGGTTTTAATACATGACATGCTCTCTTCTGGGGCTTCCAGTGTCCGTGGAGTTCCTTCTGAATCTTATTATAGGACCCCCATGGGTTATCACTGATGCCCCCTTCTGCACAATGAAACTAGAGTAGTGGCTCTCAACCTGTGGGTCGCCACAGGGTCACATATCAGACATCCTACATAGCAGATATTTACATTACGATTCATAACAGTAGCAAAATTACAGTTATGAAATAACAACTAAATAATTTTATGGTTGGGGTCACCACACCATGAGGAACTGTATTAAAGGGTCGCAGCATTAGAAAGTTTGAGAACCGCTGGTCTAGAAAATCTATTCCAGATCTATTCGACCATCTTCCCAAACTCTAGTCCAGCGAGCTCCCGGAATGCTCTTGAGCATTGGCACAGACTTTGTAACAGGTCTTAGAGCCTCCTTCCTCCATTCCAGGCAGCTTCGTGATCTTAAAGACACACCCAGATTCCAGCAGTTATTTTCAAAGTCTCTACTGATTTGAGCCATGCTGTTGTGTGGTGATTGGGGGAGTATCTGGCAATGGAGTGTCCAGAAATCTGCCTTGCACTTTGGAATGGGAAGTCAGATCCCTTCCAGGGCACTCATTGGTGCTGGGAGTCCGTTACGCACGGACACGTCCTCTCTGTGTTCTGAGAGCAGATTTCTTGTCTTTGCGTGCACTGTGGGTGTTGGGCTGCAGCCAGCCTTCTCTCGGCACTTTGCAGCTGTGGTCCATGTAACATTTCATTTTGAGAAATGCCATTTTCTTAAGACCCCGTTGTAATGAGATGAGGTGAGGTGATAATGTGTTGTGAAGCACTCAGAGGGAATTTAGAGACATAAATGAGGTCACCCGTGTTAAATGTTGACAGCTTACAGCATTTTTTTGGCATTTAAATAAATTATGAGTAAGGAAAAAAGGCTCAATCAAATCACCCCATGATGTGAAATTCCGAGTTCTCTGGGGCAGCTGAGTTGGGTCCAAAAGGCAGAATGCGAATGTGTGGGGCCTCAGTGGACTTTCTCGGGTTCTTTGTGCGCCAAGGACTGGCCTGTCGTCACCCCCGTCCATTTCCCTCTCTGTCTTCTTAAACACGGGAGGGGGCAGGCAGTCTTATTCCTCTCCGTTTTATGTTGTCATATAATCTCTTCCCACCACACTGGGTGGTTTCTAGGCAACAGATTTCTAGTCTTCAGCCTGTTGACTTTGAGACGAGTTTTAGTACAGCAAAAATAGTGAAATAAATTCTTTTGAAATGTGTTATATTGGATTTTAGTCACTTATTAAAAACAAATATTCACATATGACATAGGCTGTTTCCTTTCTGTTCCAGGTTTTTAAAATATTTATTTGTATTTTTAATCATGATTACAGTGCTTGTGGAGACATATGGGATTAGATCCCCTGGAGCCAGAGTTACAGGTGGCCAGTGTGGGTGCTGAGAACCAAAAGCAGCAAAACCCTTCTGTTCTAGTTCGTAAAATTAATTATCTTTTCAATTCTTTCCTTTGGTTTTCTTTGTGTGCGTATGTGTGTGGGGGGTGGGTGGATTCAAGACAGGGTTTCTCTGTGTAACAGCCCTGGCTGTCCTGGAACTCACTTTGTAGACCAGGCTGGCTTTGAACTCACAGAGCTCCACCTGACTCTGCCTCCTGCACCCTGGGATTAAAGGTGTGCATCACTGCCTGGCTCCGTGTTTAAGTAACTTTTAAAAAGATTTATTCGTATTATTTTTAACTGTGTTTAAGTGTGTATATCTGCATATGGATATGTGTCTGTAAGTGTAGGTGCCTGTGGAGGCCAGAGGTTCAAACCCCCAGTGCTGGGAACCAAGTTTGAGTCCTCTGGAGGAGCAGCAAGTGTTCTAACCACTGAGCCGTCTCTCCCGGCCCTTAAGCGACTTCACAGGTCAGCAGCATTTCTGGATGTTTGAAACCTGAAGCAGGCTATGCCTCATCTTGTTAGTTACTGTTTTCTTTCACCTAACTGAAAAAGCAATCAAACTTTATTTATATGAACACAACTTAAAGAGTTAGGTACTACTAAAATTTCCCTTTTTTTTTCTCCACACAAATCCATTTTCTAAAGACAAATATTAAAATCATCTGTAGCATATCCCCTGTTGGCTGACCTATAGCTAAAAAATGCCTTTCTAACAGTCTTGATTGGATTCCATACTTTCAATTGTCTTCCCATTTATCTTTAAATCCTGATTAAAAAGTTACCTTTTTAAAATTCTGTCTTCCTTGTCATGTATAATTAATTACCTTTGTTCACAGAATCAATAATCAGCATTTACATGCTTATGCCTTAGTTATAGAGGGACGTAATGTATTATGACTTCCCTCCTGCCAGTCACACGCTGACCAACCTCACTTTCCCAAGAGGCAGATGTGTGTGACAATTCAGCAGTCAGGTTCCACTCAGCTCTGGATTCAACAGTTGTGCTGAACAACCCTGGGTGGCGCTGGACACTACCTTCCTGGCTCCCTTTCCTGATCTTTATTCTTTTTTTAAAGTATTTGTTTATTTATTTATTTTTATGAACATGAGTATTTTGCCTGCATGTATGTCTGTGCACTGTGTACATATCTGATGCCTGAAGAGGTCAGAAGGTCTCAGATTTCCCTCAACTGGAATTACAGACAACTGTGAGCCACCATGGAGTGCTGGGGAACTGGAACTGAGTCCCTGGAAAGGAAGCCAGCGCCCTATTGGTCTGACAGTCTCTAACCCCTTTCATTCTGGCTTCCACTGCCCCTTGCTAACTGCATAGCACCTGGTGTTTGGGGCCCAACTTCACCAGGAAAATGGCAATAATGAGGTGTTTACTTCCCAGGCCTGGGGTAAAGAGTCAATCGATCTGTATTTATAAAGCACTTTGAACGGTGTCTGGTCCAGGAAGCACTATGCATACAGGAGCCGTTATTATATTTTGTCAGGACACTGATGCATTAGTTTCCCTGAAAGAGGTTGATGGGAAGTGGATTTTAGAGAATTGATCTAAAAGCCCTTTTCTCACCATTGTCCGTGTCGACCCTTTGACTAAGAGGCCTTCCAGGGTGAGGGCTTTTTCAGTTAGTTCGTGTGGCAATGCTTTGTCTCTGTGCTTAAGCTGGTGCGATTCTGGTGACATCCTCTTTGCACAGGAGTCCTTGTTTTTCCTGGGAGCTGCTGGGATCACCGTTTAAGATTCAGTTTTGGATTTCTGTTTGATGTTTCATATTCATTCACTATGCTGAGAGTTTCAGTCTGGTAGGTATTATTATCATTGTAGTTGTTTCCATTTTTCTAATCTTTAAAAGATTTCTTTTTATTATTTTAAATTATGCATGATGTATGTGTCTGTGTAGACAGATTTTTTTCTTTGTTGGGACCGCTGGCTCCCCAACAATGACATGTAGACTTATTATTAATTATAAATGATTGGCCGATAGCTTAGGCTTGTTACTAACTAGCTCTTACAACTTAAATTAACTGGTATTTCTTATCTATACTCTATCATGTGGTGGTACCTTTTTTCAGCACAACATGTTTATCATGTGCTTCCTCTGCTTCTGGCTGGTGACTCTACCCTCCTTTTTCCCAGTGTTCTCTCAGTTTGACCCTCCCACCTAACCTCTTCCTGCCTAGCTATTGACCAGTCAGCTTTTTATTAACAATGAGAGCAACCCATCTTCACAGTGTACAAAATGGTTATTCCACAGCATTTCCCCCTTTTTGTCTAATTAAAAAGGAAGGTTTTAACTTTAACAGTAAAATTATATACAACAAAACAGTTATCAAGTAAGAATTACAGTTATAATATCCAGTCCATTTGTATTTGGCAAATTTAGAGTATATCTGACAGACATTTCTGAAAAGCAGGGAGTTTTGAAGGACTGTCCTACCTTGTCTTGGCAAAGTTTGGCGGTTGCTTTTTTTTGCATCCTGCAGGTCCAGTTTGGACAGCATACTGTCAACAGTCAAAGCAAGGACAGTTTTTTTCCCCCAAATGACTAGTTTTACCATAAAGAAAGCAAATTCCGTATAGAGTTTTTTCAATGCCACCATCTTCTCTGAAGTAAATTGGTGCTGCCAGGAGCAGACATGTCTCACTGTCATGAAAAGCCTTATGTTATTAAAACATTTAAAATGCCATATTCTGTAGGTCTTTGAAGTGTTTGAAGACCCTCTATCTATCTAAATATATCTGTTTAACCTTGAAAACATACCTAATATGACTACAAATTTGATTATTATAGATGACTAATTACTAACCTGTATTTCTTAATTATACATTACTTTTTTTTTTTGGTTTTTCGAGACAGGGTTTCTCTGTGTAGCTTTGCGCCTTTCCTGGAACTCACTTGGTAGCCCAGGCTGGCCTCGAACTCACAGAGATCCGCCTGGCTCTGCCTCCTGAGTGCTGGGATTAAAGGCATGTGCCACCACCGCCCGGCTATACATTACATTTTTAAATGAGTTACATAAACACAATACCTAAAACAAGAATAGAAACATACATACAGTATAACAAAAATAACTTTAAATTTGTATCAATAAACCAAAATCCATACCAATGTAAAATAATTTGAGATTAATAGGTGTTTTTTTGGATTAAAGTAGATTCAATAATCTACTTTTTTCTATAATTCCTATATCCTCCTTTTTGAAGTAGATTCAATAATCTACCCTTTTTTCTCTCATTCCTATATCTTCCCTTTTTCTTCAGAAAGAGATCTTTGAATCTAACTCTTGTTTAGCATTTTTTTTTTACCATGACCAATAACAACTTGTAACCAACCTCTGCCCTCTCCCCAAATAATGACAAACACCCATAACCCATTGCTTGGGAATGTAGGTGTTGTTTTCTCTAGACTGCTTCCTGCTATCTGGGGGCACTAGCATCTTTAGGGGAACCTTGAGAAAATCAGGATAATGGTTAAGTTTTCACTGGAGTAGTCTGTGAGGCTGGATCATCTCAGCCAGCAGCCTTGAAGCTGTTCTGGATACAGAACTCTGAGGAAACTCAACAGAGGTGCTCTGAAACATTGGATCACTTGAGCCATCCATTTTTATTGGTGTCTGGTCCCCTTGCTCTGAAAATACATAAACTTTTATAGGTAATATGTGTATCTGCATTAATATAAGTATAGACTGTATATTGTTCACAAGTTAGCCAAAGATCATTTTTTGTTTTATGTTTGAGTAGGTAAAATATATGTTATGTGTCTTATAGTTTTTCTAGGTTTATTTCTTTATGTTTATAACCAGGAGTTTCAGGGGGTCTTCCCCAATCAAACCTGATCATTTTCAATATTGAACAAATCCACAGCCTTTCATTTTCTGTGGGAAGAAAACAGAACCCCTTCCTCAAAGTAACACATCTTTTGACTTCCACTTTGAAGTCTAGACACTTTTAAAATACATAGGCTGGTTTAATCCAGCAGCCTTCATAATCAATGTCTCTCAGCAGCTGTCATTTGTTCATCAGCAATCAAAGAATTCAAAGACAACGCAACACCATTCAGGGTCCAGAGTCCCTGTGTATTTTTCATCTTTACATGGCTTTTTTCTTTTATGTTACTTTATTCCTTTTTTAAGGACTTTATTATTATTTTTAAACTTTTTTTCCCTATGACTGTCTAAATCTTCCTTTCCTTCTCAAGCCTATGTATGTTTTTAAACACACTGTAACCTATTTAGAGGTTTCTTCCATCAGGATCTGTCTTTATTGAGCATCTGTAGTGTTCTCTGATTGCATGAAATGAATCTTAAACTGTTATGTCAGCCACTGGCAGAGCTCAGCTTAGTGAGTGGTGGCTGGCGGCTGGCGGCTGGCTCCATCTTGCAGGCAGCTTCCAGGAGACATATCTCTGTACTGTGGCTAGCATGAGACTGTGAGACTAGGAAGCCACATTTGGCTTCATTTCTGTGTGTTTGGAACCTTTTCTTAAGCTTTCTCAGGTCTTATGTATACATGGCCAGATAGTGGGTGCCATTTGTAGGTGGAAGTTTCTGTCCTGCCAGCCAGCTCCCAAATAACCACACAGAGACTTATTATTAATTATAAATGATCGACCAATAGCTTAGGCTTGTTACTAACTAGCTCTTACAATTTAAATTAACCCATATTTCTTATCTATGATCTATCACATGGTGGTACCTTTTTTCAGCACGGCATATTCATCTCCTGCTTCTTCTGTGTCTGGCTGGTGACTCTGCCCTCCTTTTTCTCAATGTTCTCTCAGTTCAGCTCTCCCACCTAACCTCTCCCTGCATAGCTATTAACCAGTCAGCTCTTCATTAACAATGAGAGCAACACATCTTCACAGTGTGCAAAAGAATTATTCCATGACAAAACACCATTCCATGAGCTGAGGTTCTGGATTAAATAAAAAGGGGAAAGTTAGGCAAGCACAGTATTCCTCTCTCTGCTTAGACTGTGGACACAATATGATCAGCCCTGTTCCTGCCTCATGCTCTCCTACCATGATGGACTATATCCTCAAACTCTGAGCCAAATAGACCTTTCCTTCCTCAAGCTGCTGTGATGGCTGATCTTGGTCATCAACTTGACTACATCTAGAATTAACTAAAACCCAAGTGGCTGAGCACACCTGTGAGGGAATTTTTCTCAATTAAATCATTTGAAGTGGAAGGACCCACCTTTGATCTATATTTTTTTTTTGAGGTGGGAAGAGCCATCTGAACCACACCTTCTGCTGGCAGTCTATATAAAGGACATGGAAGAAGGAAGCTCACTCTTTGCTTGCTGTCATTCTCACTGGGCAAGTCCATTCCTTCACTAGCATTAGTCTACTTCTCCATGAGTCCAGTATATACTGAAGGCCAGCTGAGACATCCAGCCTCGTGGCCTGAACAACAACTGGATTCTTGATTTTCTGTTGATAGATAGACATTGCTGGAATAGGCCTGTGAGATATCCTAATAAATCCCATATATATATATTCATATATATTCATTCCATATGTTCTGTTCCTCTAGGGAGCCCTGACTAACACAGTGGCTTTTAGATGTACTCGGTCACAGCAATTAGAAAGGTAACCTGCCCACTGCCATCTCGAGGGATGCTTAGAAGCTCCGTGAGGGTAAAATCTCCAGGTGAAAGCTCCCACCCATTTTGTCATTCATGGGTCCCTGGAAGGCAAGGTGTGAGCTCATGTTGGACATCTTACTCTGAGGGATAATGGAAGGATGGAGCTGTAGATGTAACCAAAAGCTCTCCAGCTACATGGAGCTCCAGGCTAGACTTCAGGGCCAAGTGGATACTTACAGGGAGAGATCAGTGGGTTTTCCTCCCTCTCATTTGCCAGGAACCCCTGGTGCTGCACACTTAGGGCAGCCTGTGACTACTCACAAATCTGCTCACATTTATCCCCTTTCCAGCACACTTTGAGCTCTTACTTGTGACCTTGGCTTGTAAAGCCCTTCAATATCCGGCTGCAGTGCTGCTCTCTGGATCCTGTGCACTGATCCAAGCATGGCCACTCCATCTTCACCACATGAGCCCTCACGTTCCCACTCTGCACCTTTGGTCATCATGAATGTTCAGAATGCCTCCTCTCTTTCACCTCCATGGGCCTGAATGCTGTCAGGGTTAAAGCATCTCATCTTCCTGGAAACCACTCTGTGTGCCTCCCAGCTCAGAACTACCACTTCCTCCTCAGAACTCCTGTAGCATGCTTCTGGCCCTCTCATGACACCCTGACCTTTGGTTAGTTATTTGTGTTATGACTCATTTATCCTGCTAAACTGAAGTTTGTTGAGGGTGGGTCCACAAGGAATGTGTCTAGTCCTTGGGTGATATGCTACACATAGCAGATTCCTGGTCACCATTTGTTGAATAAACAAACTGGCAAACACTGACCAAAATCCATGAATATTAATGTTCTTGGAGCAGTGTGTATTAAAGTCCATTTCAGGAACTATTCACCTGGGATGGAGTCAGGAATGTATCAAAAACACAGACGCATAGACCCAACTCTGGATTAGAATCCACAGAAGGGGAAGGTGAGGCCTTGGAACTTGCTTTTAAAATAAAATCCCTGAGAATCCAGTCCTTGAGAGTTCATAGAATTCTGAATAGGCTCAGCTTATTTTGACTCAGACTCCCTTAAATTAATGATCTAGAGAGTGAGGACTGCCGTGTGCAAAGGTTTGATGTGCTTGTGAAAGGCTTGACTTCTTGTGTAGTGCTGTTGGATAGATCAGTGGAGAAGCCTGAGATAGACCCCTGGAACCTCCTGAGATAGCCCCCTGGAACCTCCTGAGATAGCCCCCGGAACCTCCTGAGATAGCCCCCTGGAACCTCCTGATATCTTTTCAAGAACAGACTGTCCTGAAAGCCTGAGCTGGACCCCACCTGCTCTTGCCTCCTCTCTGGCTGTGAGCCCACTTGTTCATGGTTGAATCCCCATCCCCATCCCCACCCACACCCCGCCCACCATCATCTGACTCACTTGGGAAGGGAGAAGGCACTCACCAGGATGGAGCCCTTGCCCTTGAAGACCCCAAACTAGAACAAGCCAAGACAGAACTCGATAGACATGATGCCCTTGAAGACCCTAAACTGTGAGCTGAATGAATATTCTTAATCTTTTTATTCTTCTTTTTAAAATTGGTATATACTCAGTGTACATACTACTGGGTTTCATAACGATATTTTCATGTAAGTATATAATTTCCTTTGACCTGTGCTCCCATATCATCCTCTCCTCCACTCCTTCCCCACCCCTCCTCTTTGACAATTTTGGGTTTACTTTCATGTTATTTATACATGCATACATAACTTTATGTATCTATATAAAATATAGTAATCATAAATTAGAGAGAATGTGATATCAGTCTTTCTGTATCTAGCTTAACTAATGTGATTATCTGCAGTGGCATCCATTTTAATTGCCTTCTTTATGACTAAATAAAATTCGTGTGTGTGTGTGTGTGTGTGTGTGTGTGTGTGATCTGCTTCATTGATTCTTGTTACTGGACACCTGGCTTGGTTCTATGATTTAACTGTTATAAATAGTGCTGCTGTGAACATGAATGTGCAAGGATCTTTGACTCAGTGATCCTGAGTCCTTCAAGCCAACACTTAAGAGTGGTACAGCTGGGTCAACTTTTAGGTTATTTTTTGGGGGGGAGGGACCTCTATGCTGATTTCCATAGTGGATGGACTAATTTACAACTGTGAACAGTATTGCTGTATTTAATGAGACAATTCCCTGTAATTTATCTGGTAATCAAGAGAGGTTTATTTCTGGGATAACTTATAGCCAATAGGGATGGATTACAGGATCCAGGAAAGATGAGGTCCCATCCAGCAGAACTCCGGCTTGGTCTCCCATCCAGATTCCAGGACCATGAGGTATCCAGAAGAGAGAGCAAGTGTATATGCACCTTGAGTCTTAAGGGGATCCCTCTTGGCCACTCCCCAGAGGCAGGTCAGCCCCAGGGGCAGGTCATAGGCAGGTGTGGCAGTTACCTGCCATCACTCTAGGGGCAGTGTTTCAAGGTCAAAGCTGGAACAGCTACCCACTACAGAACTGTATATACAGGCTCCCTTTTCTTTGCATGCTGGTCAGCTTAGTGATTGCTATTTAAGTCCCCCGTCTCATACTTAATCTGCAGCGGGAGTTTTATTACAGTGTCAGGGCTCCAGGGGAATCTCTATTCCCCTGATAGAGAGATGGCATCTGTACCACTGTTAAGGTTAGAAAAGACAAATTGAGAGGAATATTAGTCACGGTTTGTCGGAAGCCTGTCAGGAACTGTACCCTGGAGCAGACAGTTTGTGTGCATCTACTAATCTGTGTTGGGTCCAGCGTCGGACACCTGGGTAGAAAGTTCAAAGATAACTGGTTTGCTGAATGGAATCAAGCACTCACTTATTAATCACAAGCTAATTCTAAGTGAGGAGAGCAATTAGGGGAAGCAGCCATGCTTAGTGCTCAGAGTGAGGGAAGTTCTGAGGGATGCGAAAGAAAACACACAGTGCCCAAGCGAGCATTTAATGCTTCTGAAAGTAAGTGTTGATAGGGAAGGAAGATGGATCCCTGTGGACTTTAATTACTATTGCCGGAGGGTTCCAAAGGGAACTATTCTTCTGTACTGACTTTTCAGGTCACTTTAGTCAGGTAGAAAAGCTATCAAGAAAAATTTAAAAGAAGCATCTCTAGCTTCCTGCAGAGAAGAGAAATCCAGAGAAAATCACCGTGATCTTTATGAAGAAGTCTTCTCCTGAAGTGCCAAGGCTGGGGGTGCCAGGTGAAAAGGGAGGGATGCTGCAGAAACAGCAGCTGGCTGTTGCGTGGGAAGACGGTGAACAAAAGAGGTGAGCCACAGGGAAAATGGACCCAGTTGCTCCCAGCTCTCCCCCAGGTCAGAGTCTGCTAACCAGGGCTGTCAGCACGGCATGCACACCTTTCAGCTCTAGCGTGCACACACACATGGTTCTGGTTCTAAAACAGAAGAGACAGGCTTTTCAGTTGCTAGAGCAGGTGAGCAGCCGCTAGCCCGTCCCCCCATGAGGCTCTCTCTCTTTTTTTGTCCAGTTTAATTTTCAACTTAATACTGTTCATTAGTAGAAAGTTCACCTGGTTGATAATTTATTATCTTTAATTTCTTTATGGTGCTGGTGACGGACCCCAGGGTATTGCATACTCTAGGCAAACACCATGCCACTGAGTCACAGCCCGCAGTCCTGGCTGGGTCTTTTACACAGAAGTTATGGAATATTGTGGGGCTAACGGCCGTGAGTCTACCAGCTGTGCAATGAAATCCTTTCCACGCAGTACTCCGAAGAACACTGCCACTCTATGTTTCCCATGGTGGCCCTGGGGGCTTTTTGAATCTCCTCTTTACCTGGTAGGGACAGCAGTGGGACATTTCAGAGGACCAACAGCATCATGTTTCTCTTGTGCCTTTTTCGTTCTGAAAAAGTGAACAACCCAATGTGGACTGCCAGGGCTGACAAGGTCACTGGGTCATACTCTGGTGGCCTGATGGTATGAGCACCTGAAAGGACCTCATTTGATGTCTCAGTGTTACCCACACAGAGTCCTTGTCACAGTGTCTTATGCCCCAGGGTGGGCATATTGAATAAATGGATGAAAACATGGGACCGAAGTGCTTGGTTGCTGCTTGGCTTGGGTGACAATTTCCACCTTTCGACTGCTGCTCAAGTAGGTACTTAGATCAGGCTCCTCTGGGGAGGATCAAGTCAGTTTCTATTTCTGAAGGATTTGCATGTGTAAGCCTGGCATTACCACCGTGGCTACTGAGTATTAAAAGAGAAGTCAGAATTCTGGATCATCCCCTGTGAAGAGCTTTGCAGCTTAAAGACAGACAAAAGACTACACAATGCCTGGTGCTGACTTTAGTAACTCTGACTCCTCACGTCCCTGGCTTGTGAGTTTACATCAGACTTCTCTGCTCTGTCCATCACTTTGGACTGTCAAGGGCCCTTGAATGCTGTACTATTCTGTCTTCCCCATGTACTGTCTCTCCCGTGGCTGTTGGGGTCAGAATTACCTGGTCTGCTCTTTGTTATTTACTTTTGGTGTAAGTTTGAATCAGGATATTGGCATAAAGATTCAGAGCCTGGAAAGTAATTTGTCAATTTGAAGTTATTTCCTATCAGTGTAGACCAGGCTACCATTCTTCCTAATGTAGCAGACAAATTTAGCCTCACTAATGGGAGCATCTAACTCCTCAGTGTCTCCTGATGTAGTATGATATGAAGCATAATACAGTTTTTCTGACGTATTCTAGCAGATAAATATTATAATTTAATACTTTGGGTATACTTTCCAGTTTGCAGATAATATAATGGGAGAATAAGCCTAAGGAAGCAAAGAGGTGAAGAAATGCCAAGGGTAGGCCTTCAGCCAGACTACTGACATGCTCTCTTCTAAGGTCTGCTGATGTGTGATTGTATTTATGTATTTGTGCAGACTCATAAATATCATAAGTACGTATGAGTGTGTGTGTGTGTGTGTGTGTGTGTGTGTGTGTAACAATAACCATTGGGGGAAGACCATGCTCTCAGTCTGAGAGTGGGGAACATGGGATGAGTTGGAGAGAGGTGTTTTGGAAGGGGCTGGAGGGAGGAAATGGAAGTGATGTCATTGTATTTTAATTAATATGTATAAAAATAAAGTAATGATAGTAGAACAACGTTTGGGATGAAAGGCGATTAAGGAAGGTAGCAGTTTTTACAATGCGTTGTCCTGGATGGAATGTTGGATCAGCTAAACTAGAAGAAACTGGAATGATGAGGGATGTTTGAAAGGTATTAGAAGAAAATGAACTGACATGGAAAGGTAATTTCCCCTAGACACAGCTAGGTGACTACGTGTAATCTATATGCATAGATTGTACAGAGGAAAGGTGTGGAACATTCTATGCACAGGTAAAATAGGGAACAAAACATCTTAATTTTTGTCTCTTTTTTCGAGACAAGGTTTCTCTGTGCAACCCTGGCTGTCCTGGGACTCACTGTGTAGACCAGACTGGCCTCGAACTCACAGAGATCCACTTGTGTCTGCCTCCTGAGTGCTGGGATTAAAGATGTGTGCCACTACTGTTCAACTTCTAACTTTTTAATATTGGACAGGTACTGCTTTGTCTCATTACAAAAGGTCATTTTTTAAAAAGTAAAGAGACCATCACTGGGCAGCAATGACAAAAAGAAACCTTAAAGCTAAGTCAGCCCTGTGCTCACTCACACTGAGGACTTGTGAACATTTAGCATGCATCTCAGGAGCCCCTCTCACAGAGGACTTGTGAACACTTAGCACACATCTCAGGAGGACCCCACGCACACTTGTGAACACTTAGCACACATCTCAGGACCCCCTCACACCGAGGACCTGTGAACTCTTGGCACACATCTCAGGACCCCAGTGGAGACTGTAATTCTTCAGTCATGTAGCCTCACTTTTTTCAATCTGAGTCCAGATGAGCAGTTTAGTATTTATCACAACAGCAATGTATGAGCACAGGGACTTCCTCTTGGTGGCACAGTCCAGTACAGTCAACCTGATATGGAGGGTCTGGAGGGTCTGCTGCCAGTTGTGGCGTGGCACCCTTTATTATTATTTTAAAATTCATCTTATTCTTAATTGTGTTTATGTGACATAAGTATAGGTAGCCACAATTATGAGCCACCCGATGTAGGTACTGGGGCTTGAACTCAGGTCCTCTGGAAGAGCAGCACGTGCTCTTAACCGCTGAGCCATCTCTCCAGCCCCTGGTGGCCCCCCCCCTTTTACAATGAGGTATTCTTTTTCAATGTAGAGAGAGCAAACTGAAAGAGCTGCTGCTGCTGTCGTTATCAAGTGTTGTCCACTGAGCATCACTACATATTTTTATGTGACTTTGTGAGTGCCTCAGTGTGGGGAGAGGTCAGGATGGCCGCAGCGTCTGGGAACCAGAGCTTGGCGGCTGCATTATCATCTCAGGGTCCACAGTTGGCTGACACCTCAGCATACAACTCTCTCCTTTGACTACTCACCAAAACTTGGCTCTGGGATCCCCAGAAATCACCCTACCCTCATGCAGTGAAACTTCATGCCTGTGGTAGCATAACTGAGGCGGTGCGGACAATCACCAAAGGAATGAGCCTCTCCGCGCCTTGCCCTTGTGGCAGCTCTCGGAGGCTGCTACTTTGGAGGCCATGGGCTGGCTTGCTCAGACTTGTAAGGGCCAGTTGTGTTTCTTCTAAACCAGCTGCCTTACTTGCTACTTTATAGTCACACCTTGGAGGGAAGATCTCAGGGTGTCCAGGGTCTCTCATTTCCCAGGTGAGGGTTGTGATCTGAGGTTCTTTTCCGAGAGGCTCACTGGGGGCTTTATTCTACGGTTTGAGTTTTTCCTTCTACTGTAGCCACAATGCTCCTTGGATGGTGGTGTCCCCAAAACCATTTTTCACAGGGACAACTGTTTGTCACATAGCACAAGCCGGTGCTGATATTTTCTCTCCCTGCCTCTAGTTTTCTGGTGGCTAGGGTAAAGAATTGTGACTTTCTGGACACAGTTAAATAAAAGACTGAAATCGTAACACTTCCAAAGAGGTGAGGAAGTCTGAGGCTCAGTCTGAACTAATTTTCTGTGTCATTTTAGGCAAGTTTATCTGCCCCCTTGAGACAATTTCTTCTTAAAAAAAAAATGAGGACATTGAAATAGACAAAGTTCTAACCATACAACAACACATGCCTCTATAAGACCTTGTAGAAAGCTAGGGAATTATTTAAAATCTATTACATTTAAATATTTGCCATTGCAGAGGAGGAAAGGGAGAAGGCAGCTCTGGAATGGGGAGGCTGGTAGGAATTGGAAATACTTGAAGAAATTTCCCTCTTCCTAAGAAAACCTAATAGCAGAGTTCTAGGGATCCCAGAGAATGGCTGTCAACATTCAGTTTCTTGATCCCTTCACACATTTGAAAATTGGAATTCATGCAGTTAGTCATCGCTGTTGGAACGGGACCGTAGCTGTGTGTGAAGGTTGATAGTGTGTCTTCCGCTGTCTTGAACACGAGCCATCAATTAGACAAAAGGACTGCATTTACAGGATTTTGGCATTAACTTGGTTTGGGCTGATGTGACAAGTATTAGCTTGTCGTTTTGTGTATCAGATGTCAATCAGGATCAAGACCAGAATAAAGGCGTGCTTTCCAGTGTCGGTAGAGTCAAGGCCCTCACTGGGGACAGTCTGCCACCTAGTGGCCAGCTGTGGGGCTTAGCACTGCACACCACTGCAGCAGGCGGCCTTTGGCTGAGCCCACACAGGAGCAGTATGTGATGGGCATTTCCAGGTTTGAGGACTAAAGCGATTGTGGTGGACTCTGTGACCAGTCTCATATTGACTGTAAAGTGCTGGTATGCACCTGATCCAAGGAGCTCAGTGGGTTCGTGGATGGCGGGAGCGGAGGCTAAATATGGGGCATTTTTGTGCTCCTGAGCTGAATCTTGTTAGTTCTGGAGCTGGAGATGCCTGCTGTTTCCTGGCTCTTCAGCTTAGCCTGAACTTTGGGAAGACCACCAAACTCTGTCAGTCACAAATCATGCTTTACTATGGTTCTTGGCGTCTGCCTGTGGCAGATGATTAAGACTTGGGGCATTAAGTAACTTGCACAAGGCCATTTAGGTGACAGACAGTGGAACTGGGGTGTGACCCTTTGCAAGCTGGCTCCTAGTAACCTTTCTGTCCTGAGTGAATGAAATGATGTAAGAATGCTTACTCCAAGCTCACAGGAGGCAGCATCAGATGCAAGATAATGATATAAAAGCAACTTCATAATGAAATTATTTGTAACTACATAATTAAAAAGATCAATATTCCAAAAATTGCAGACACTTCATCTCTCCTCTACCTGCAAAGCTCCTGGCTTGGAGATGACTTGGGGATAACATTTTGACAAATGCTGGACTAGCAGGTGCTAACTTCTCAAAGTCTAATATTTCAAAGTGGCATAAGCTTGAGGATGGTATAGAAGCAGGTATTTAAAGAGACAGAGTTTTCTCTAAACACTTTACTTTCTAAGTTATAGAAGAGTTCAGCACCCTCTTTTCTTCTTCACCAACACCTGATGTGCTCAGTTGAGTGTGAACCTAAAGTGTAGTGATTTGATGAGGCGCTTTTACAGTTGCAGCAGATCTGGCCTCCTGACATCATAAGAACCAATGGGCTTGGAGAAAACATCCCTTCTCACCATGGCAACTGGAGCAAACTAGTCCCCATCTATATGTTTCCAGGCTAGGGACTCTGTACAGAGCCTACCTGTATCCTAGCAACAGGAGGATGCTACAGTTGACTTTGGTTTTCCAAATGCCCTAGAAACAGTTTTCCCTCACAACCCCCCAACTCCTTTCTTTCTGTTGTTTCTCAGGTGCAAAGCTGTTGAAGTCAGAGCCTCAGAGAAACAAGGTGGGAAGGGAGAACACAGGACATTAGTAATGTTGGTAGCAGGTGTGTGCAAGTTGGGCCAGCAGGAAATGTGAAGCATGAATCTTAGGGAAGGGAGTGGATTGTATTCACTGAGGCAGCTTGGGAGATAGGTAAGGAGTGAATTACAAGATCTTTACTCTATGAAATATTAATTAACCATGCCTGGTTTTTGAGTATGGAAGACGAAGAGTCATTGTTGCAGCTTGGTACCATGGTGCTGATCCCCTGAAGTTCACTGTATGAATGCTTCTGTGAACCCAACATTCTGAATTCACTTAATTCCTAAGGCTAGTTCTGTAACATAGAGATGACAGACAGATAGATAGATGGTAGATAGAGAGATGACAGACAGACAGATGGTAGATAGAGAGATGACAGACAGACAGATGATAGATAAATGACAGATAGACAAGTAGATAGATAGACTGATAAATAAATATACATCTAATGCTGATTAGAACAGATAGATCAGTGAAATAGAACAGAAAAGCCCACAAAACTCCAACATGTGAAACTTTATCATATGCTAAATGACGTGTCTACCTAACAGAGGTGTGGATGAGGGATAGATTGAATGTTCTAGAAGATGAGCTGCAGATGGCTCATATATACATACATGCAGAAACTCACTTAACTAAAGTAAATTAAAGCTGCAATGCTGTTCTTTTGTATTTGATAAAAAAAATCTTTAAAGTTCAATAAAAGACAGCAGTGTTGATGGCTGGTGGGGGTGTTACCTGGTTAAATCTCCACAGAGGGCAACATCTTTTGAAACAATGAATTATTATGTCCTGTGTTTCAATAGCTCTATTTTCCACAACATCTCCAAGAGGTGTACTCTACACGTGAAGTTGATGTAGACTAGAGGATGATTACAGTTCTCTAGACATCTGTAGAAAGGACTCTGTGTCTGTCCCAGGGGAGACTAGGAAGAGTGTGGGGAGCTGGTACCATCAGGTACTACAGATCCCATAGTCTTGGAAGAGCCTGAGCCCAGATGTCCAGGAAGACAGGAAAAAGGCAACAGTGAGGCTGTGGACATCATGAATTCCAGCGGGGGACATAGCCACCTGAGGCCACCTGAGCCGGGGAACAAGCTGGGGCTCCTGGATGATTAACTGCCTTTGTTCTCCTTCCCTGTAAGAACTGCCAGCTGGATATGAGATGGTAAGGCCTTGGCTCTGGAGTATCAGCTGGCCACCTTCTCAGGGACGGGCTTTCTGCATAAAGCACAACTTGGAGATTCAGTTCCCACCTCCACTCTTGACACTTGTGGAGGGATGCAGCATGAGCCCTGGTGATCCACTTACAGAGTGACATGTGCAGAGGCTATTGCAGCAGCGTTTTGTAGAAATGAAAAATGGATGCAATATAAACAAGGGCTACTAAATAAATCATAACAAAGACATATGCTGTGTTCAAAATAATGAAAAAGGTCTTTTTTAGTTATTGAAAGGTAATAGAAATTATCTTTCATTTGGAAAGAGCCCAGGATGTATTGTTAGAGGACCGAGCAGGGTTGACAGCAGTACGCACAGTTAGCTGCCACAGTGGAGCAACTGGTCACCCTGCACACGTGGGAAGCCGTGGGAGCAGGACAAAGAGTTCTGCTTTTGTCATTTGCTGATGAAATTGCTAGCCTTCCTTTGACTGGATAAATCGATACCAGATAGTCAAGGACTTAGATGCACACTGGCCACTCTGCTGTTGCCATCACATTGGTGAGATCTCTGTGAACTAGGACCCCTTCATACTGCACTGAACCTAAAGTTTATAACCACTCAAAGGGTTGTTTTTCTTGTTGAATTCATGTTGGCATTATAAAGGCTGAAGACACAAGGAAACCCTGTCAAGTTAAAATTCTAGAAAATGCCTGAGTCAGATGAAGGTAACCTGGTTTGTCATTTCCACAATGGGTTTTTACAAGTGGTTTAGTGGAGGAAATCCTTCATAATGAGTTGGTGAGACTGCTCAGCAGGTCAAGGAGCTTGCTGTGAAAGTCTGGGTGACCTGAGTTTGATTTCTGGAACCCACAGTGGAAGCCTCCACAAGGCTGCGCTCCCCTCCCTGCATACCGGCAGATGAGTGCATGTACCCACCATGTACATCGTGCACATCCACATGCCCTCTCCCTGCAGCACAGATACCCACATACACACATATTAGATAAAGCTGAATTTTGGGGGGTGGTGTAGACAGGGTCTCTCAACACAGCCATCTGGAACTCACTATGTAGACCAGGCTGGCCTTGAACCCACTGAGATCTACCACCTCTGCCTCCCAAGCTTGGATTAAAGGCATGTACCACCACTGCCTGGCTGTTAATGTTTTTTAAAATATTTATTTTTTAAATGTGTGAATGTTTGCCTGCATTTATGCTTGTGTACTAGTGCCTGAGGAGACCAGAAGAGGGTGTTGGACCCCCTAGAGCCAGAGTTACAGATGGTTATGAGCCTCCGTGTGGTTGTTGGGAATCGAACCTGGATCCTTTGCAAGAGCAGCCAGTGCTCTTAATGGCTGAGCCATCTTTCTTTTCTTTTTCTTTTTTTTTTGGTTTTTCAAGACAGGGTTTCTCTGTGTAGCTTTACACCTTTCCTGGAGCTCACTTGGTAGCCCAGGCTGGCCTCGAACTCACAGAGATCCACCTGCCTCTGCCTCCCGAGTGCTGGGATTAAAGGCATGCGCCACCAACGCCCGGCCTGAGCCATCTTTCTAGCCCCAGGGTTATTAATATTTTCCTATAACAAAGCTGAGTACTTTCATAGGAGCATCTTACAAAGCCATGATCATGGTGGGTTCCCACCAGTGCAGCTGTAGTGGCCCAGCACAGGGCCTGGGAAGTCCCCCTGAGCCTGAACCTTGTCTGGCCCTCCCAGACCACTCCCAGGTTTCTATGAAGTAGACCCTGGGTGGTGTTGGTGTACACCTTTAATCCCAGCACTTGGAAGGCAGAAGCAGGCGGATCTCTATGAGTTCAAGGCCAGACTGGTCTACATAGCAAGTTCCAGGACAGCTAGAGCTCCATAGTGAGACCTTGTCTTGAAAAAGGGGGGCGGGGGGAAAGAAAAAGAAAAAGAAAAAAAGAATGAGAGAGAGAGAAAGAAAGTTCATTTCCAGCTGGTTATGGTGGCACATGCCTTGGATCCCAGCATTTGGGAGGCAGAAACAGGTGGATCACTGTGAGTTCCAGGCCAGCCAGGACTACCTGGTGAGACCCTGTCTAAAAATGAATTTAGGGGCTGGAGAGATTGCTCAGTAGTTAAGAGTACTGGCTGCTCTTCCAGAGGACTAAGATTCACTTCCTAGGAACCATTTGTAACTCTAATCCCAGGGGATCTGATGTCTTCTTCTGATTTCTGTGGGTACTGTATGTACATGGTGTCCAGACACACATTTGGGAAAAACATAAAAACTTAAGAACATGAGAAAAAATTAATTTCGCTTTCATATTCTCTAGAGGACCAGGAAGAGCAGAGCAACCTCCACTCATTCTGCTTTAAATAGAATTCTGATTGGATTCTTTCTGAATACTTCAGTAGCATTTGAGCAAACAAAAACCCTGAGTATCCAGCTGCGGTCTCCCTGAGCACATCACATTCTGCACCTCTCTCTAGTTGGAGGACTCCACAGTCTGTTGCTATGGAAACCGTAGTCAAGTCACTCTTCGACAAAGGACCTCTCCTGGGTCTGAATATATTGTTTGGTTCCGTATCCATGGAAACCCGCACCTTCTGGACAATCTGCTCTCCATGGCTGAGTGATGAATGGATGGAAGGAGAGCAAGTAGCTCTGCTGTGAGATGCTCCTGCCAGGTGGGCTGCAGGGTCTTATCTCCCCTTCCTTCCTCCTCCTCCTCACTCCTCCCCCAGTCTCTCTCCTCTTCTCTCCCATCTTTGCTGTCTCCCTTCTCTTTTTGTGGAGTCTCACTGTGTAGCCCAGGCTGGCTTCCACCTCATGATTCTCCTGCTGTAGCCTCTCAGTGGTGGGGTCACAGGATTGGAGGTTGGGTTTGATCAGATAATTCTAATGAGACACACATGTTATAGAACTGGCCCATCTTCCAGATAAGCAGGAACAATTTTTTATAACAACCAAATAACACAATTCTCAGCTGGTGGCACTCTGTGACGCACAGGCTGCTGGAGGCACTCTGTGACGCCCAGGCTGCTGGAGGCAGACTCTGTTACTGAGCAGAGCTTTTCCATAGTACTTTCAAACAACTGGTTTTCACGTTTCTTCCCCACTTCCACTGCTGTTCGTATACTATATCCATATGACGTCAAAAGCCAAATGATTTTTCTCAGACTTGTGGGAGACAGTTTCCACATCCCCTCCAGCATGAAGGGACCTTGTGGCATTCTGTCTTGCTCCTGTTGGAGGCTAATCATCACTGGCTGTCTTAATTTGGTCTCTGTGGCTGTGATAAAACACGGACCAAAAGCAGCCTGGGGAGAAAGGGTTTTATTTCACCTTAGAGATCACAGTCCATCATAGAGGGAAGCAAGGGCAAGGAGCTCAAGGCAGGAACCTGGAGACAGGAACTGATGCAGAGACCATGGAGGAATGCTGCTTGCTGGCTTGCTCTCCAGGGCTTGCTTAGGTTGCCCTCTTATGCAGCCCAGTCCCACCTGCGTAGGGGTGGCACTGCCCACAGAGGATAGGCACACTCACATCAATCATTAGTCAAGAAAATGCCCCCCAAGGCTGTCTACATCAATCTGATGGGAGCATTTTCCCAATAGAGACACCCTCTTCCCAGGTGGGTCTGATTTGTGTCAAGTTGATGAAAATGAATCAGCACCCTGGCCTTCCTGGTGGTCTCCTGAATCTAGGAATCTTTTAGATCTCTCAAAGAAACCAGTAAGTACAGAGGGTCCCCAAGTTTGAATCAACACCAGTGTCTGCCTCCCGCTGTCACTCTGATGGTTGTGAAGGTCACTGGAACCCCCCTTCCCTATCAATTCATCATCAGAGGCCGTTAGGGCAGGGATGCAAACAGGACAGAAGCCTGGAGGCAGGAGCTGATGCAGAGGCCATGGAGAGTACTGCTTACTGGCTTGTTCATCATGGCTTGCTCAGCCTGCTTTCTTATAGAACCCAGGACCACCAGCCCAGGGGTAGCACCACCCACAATGGGCTGGACCCTCCCACTTCAATCACTAATTAGGAAAATGCCACATAGGCTTGGCCACAGCTTGATCTTATATTATTATTGTTTTTTCGAGGACAGGATTTCTCTGTGTAGCTCTGGCTTTTCTGGAACTCACTTTGTAGATCATGCTGGCCTCAAGCTCACAGAGATCTGCCTGCCTCTGCCTCCTGGGTGCTGGGATTAAAGGCATGTGTCACCACGCCTGGCTCACAGCTTGATCATATGGAGGCATTGTCTCAACTGAGGTCCCCTCTCTGAGGGCTGTAGTTTATGTCTGGTTGACGTAAACCAGCACAAGCACTGTCCTTCCATTTTTGCAAAATGCACAATACTTTAGAAGGGCTGACCTGATATGAACGGATTTACTTCTCAGCACTTCTTGAAGCACAGCATAGACTGCAAAGGGAAGGACTCCCTGCAATGGCGCGTAGTAACATGGCTAGTGTGATGTAAAGGATAACAGACTTTTTATCAGAAGCTTGTATAGTCTTCAGAGCAGGAAACAGAATGAGTCAATGTATTCATTTGCTTGAGGTTAAAAACAAAATTAGTAACAGCCTATAAAAAGTGGCCTCTCCGAGGTTGAGAGACAGATGACTCAATGGTTACAAGCACTTCCTGTTCTTCCCGAGGTTCAGGTCCTAGTACCCACATGGTGGCTCACAGCTGCCTGTAACTACAGTTCCAGGAGATCCAGTGCTCTCTTCTGGCTCCTGTGGGCATCAGACATGCATGTGGTGCACAAACAGACATGCAGGCAAACACTCCTACAACATGAAAAAGAAAACCGAATAAATCTTTAAAAACAAACAAACAAACAAACCACAGAAAGTGACGTCTCTTAGGACCCCTGCCAGCTCATTAGACCACAGAGCTTAGTAGAACTAGATGATTCCTTCTTCGTTCCCAGGCCCTGCCCAGTTGGTGTAGTCTTTTCCGATGGGCTGTGTCTCTGTTGGCTTTAATGCCTTCTTCATACCTATGCCTGATAGAATCATCTGGGAACTGAGAATCAGCTCTGTGGGCAAGGCACATCATTGCTATTTAGAGTTCCCTAGCAGCCTAATTAAAGTACAGAAATCTAAAAGCAATTAGGTGGGAATATTTGCAAAATGAATGCATATTAGTACTCTGCATAGTTACAGGGACCTGTCACTCAGGTATGTGGATATGTTGATTTTACCAATGGTGGTGGTGGGGAACAAAGAAAATTATCTGCATATCATGACTCTAGTCTATTCTTGACTGAGGTGCTAAGATTTCCCCAGGGATAGAGGGTTTATTTATAAAATTGGGAATCACTCACATTTGGAGCCATAATGTCGTGTATGAAAAGGCACTTTCAGATTAATGAAAAATAAACCAATGTAAAGACAAATTGAAGGAAGGTTGGGGATTTTAAAAAATATTTTTTTATTAATTTTCTGAAAATATCATGCATGCACCCAACATATTTTCACTATACCTTAATTTCATTGTACTTAATTCTGGAGTTCTTTGCTGTTGAGGCTGCACCTTCGCCATTGGCCGCTCCCCAGCCAGCACAGCCGATCTCCACGATGCTCCCTGAGCCTTGGAAAAGGGTGTGATGTAAATTTCTCTTCTAAGGCTGAGCACCCCACAGACACTTATTTTCTGCACCTTGGTTAGTTGTGAGTTTCTGCATTAATCACTGTCCAGTGCACAAAGAAACTTCTCTGATGAGGTCTGAGAGATATACTAATTTATATTATGTAGAGAGACATCTACTTAGAAGACAGTTGGATACTGTTCGTTTAGAAAACAATAGTAGTAGGTTCACTCTTGGGGGTCTATGAATTCCAGAGTCCTGGACTCTTGACCAGATTTACAGTATCAAGCGAATACTTCTTCCCATGGAGCAGGCCTCAAGTCCAGCCAGGGAGCAGCTGATTGGCCCATAATCTTTGTGTCACTCTTGCGTCATGGGCATACTTTGCCACAAAGTCACCACTGCAGCTTTCAGGGTTCAGTGAATAAAGCTGTGGGTGACTCTTCTCCCCCAGCAGCCTGCATGGTGCCTTCTGGTATCACAAAAGCTGGCCAGCAGGGAGGAAGCATCCCAGTCAGTAACAACTTGATTCTCCATGTCCTGTGAGCAGTCATCGAGTTCTGGTGGGTAATCAAAGACAATGGGATTCTCCAGGACATCCCTAAACAACTGTAAGGCAGGTGCTGTGGAATAATCTTTTTTTATACACTGTGAAGATGTGTCACTCGGATTGATTTAATAAAAAGCTGAACGGCCAATAGCAAGGCAGGATTTTTGAGGCAGAGAGGACGCTGGAAAGAAGGTGGAGTTGACAGCCAGACATGGAGGAAGCATGGGCAGTACAAAATAAAGGTAATAAAGCCACACGGCAAAAAGCAAATTAATATAAATGGGTTAATTTAAGTTATAAGAGCTAGTTAGAAACAAGCTTACGCTATTGGCTGAGCTTTCATAATTAATAAGTCTCTGTGTCATTATTGGGGAGCTAGTGGTCCCAACGAAAAGGTCTTAGTATAGGCAGGTATCCCACACTTGATGTTGAACTTTTTATTTGGTATCCTGTGACTTTTGGGAACTTTTAGTTTGAAGAATTTTCCAAAGTAAATGTCACAGCATGGACCAACTGAGGCCTTAGACACATGAGCACACAGAATGGTTAGCAGGTGGGTAGAGGACACACTGAGAACAAGCGGCTGCTGCTTCTGCGCCTGTGGAAGGGAGAGGAACTCACACGGCAGCACCACACATCTCCATTAGAGGTTTCTCGAGGAGGAGGCAGCACCCAGCCAGCCCAGGGTCCATGTGCTGTGACACTGCCTGGACGGGACAAGTTCAGGGTGTCAACCAGCTGATAGTCCTGTTGTTAATCTAGCCAGTGGCTCAGAATACTGCACCCCCACCTCAGTTAGATGGAGGACATTCAGAAGAAGCAGCCAGGGTGAGAACTAAGCAAACGTGTTGCCGGAGAGGGGGAGGGGAGAATGAGAACGTCTTATCAAGGCAGGTGAGAATCAGGACCACATGTTTCTCCAGAAAATCACCTGGCACCCTGTATTAACACCTTAAACTATGAAGAAACTATGTTTTAATGTAAATTTAAAAACCATTAATTTTGATTATCTGGAAACTAAGCAGGTTTAGGAGAACTTGGGTATGTGAGTTTACTTTCTAGCTTTAAATTTAATGCAATCTAAATACAGATAAGGCATTTCTAGTAAAATTTTAGTGCCTCGCTTGAGATATGCACACTGGCTCTTAAAGACTTCGTTTGATAAGGGAATATAAAGCATCTCCTTGAAATACTTTTAAATTAATCTTACTCCTTACTGTCTTTCTTTTTCTTTCTTTCTTTCTTTCTTTCTTTCTTTCTTTCTTTCTTTCTTT
>CABHPH010139385.1:46951-64700 GCA_902168325.1 Peromyscus nudipes
ATGCCGGTGTCTGACACTCAGGAAGCACGTGTGGTGATGCCGGTGTCCTGACGGCACGTGTGGTGATGCCGGTGTCTGACACTCAGGAAGCACATGTGGTGATGCTGGTGTCTTGCTGATTGATGGAAGAATCAATGAAAGGCATTCCCATCTCAGTCAGCATTGATTTTCCTTCACGGTTGGTCCTTACATGGCTTTTTGACTGAGGACTAATGTTTTAACAGTCTTGCCATCAGGAATATAACAAAATTGCACAGTTACAGGCCTATAAATATAGTCTACCTATTGACAGAGACATGGATAACAGGCACCTTGGTAGTCTACTGTATTATTTCTTTGAAGTGTTCACTATTCTCTTCCTGTGACAGGATAATTTATTTATGGCTGCAGATATCATGTCTGTCACAGGACTTACTTTGGCTCATAGTATATAGTGGAAATGAAGAATATTACAACCTTGCAGAAGTTCTGTTGTTATTGCTGGAGACATGGTCTTGCTAGGTACCCTATGCTGGTTTGGAACTTCCAAATCAGCATAGGGTAATAGCATAATCTTCGTGTCTCAGTTCCCAAGTGCTGGGATTACAGGAGGGTCCCACCAAATCTGGCTCCTAGCAGAAGTTCCAGGAGCTGCCATGTTGTTTGTGCATGTTTCCCTAAGGTCAGTGAGCCCCACACAGGGGCTGCTTCTTTGGCCTGGATACTGGAAATGGACACAGCATAGATTAACTCCACTTTCAGCAATGCAGAGACTCATAACTGATGAATGTGCTGAGAACAAGAGACTACTGAGTGCTCAGCCCCAAGGGGGGTAGAAGAGCCAGGGAATGGGGAAGCGTGCTGTGAAATCCTGTCTTCTGGACATGACTCAGCTCTGCCTTCCTGAACTCACTATAGATATGGTTATTTGCACAAGATCAAGTCAACATTCCATTGGGCAGCACCAGACTCAGTGAGTTACAGAACGAAGAGAGGACATGAATGTGAGATGGGGCATGTTGAGGGATGTCTGAGGAGAGGGAAGGGAGACTGGGAGTTGGGGGTAGGTGTGATCAAAATACATTATATGCATGTTTAAATTGTCAAAGAACAAATGAAAGATATTCTTAAGAAAATACAGTATTAACTTTAAAAAGATATGACCTGAGTGCTTACAAGTCTCTGAAGTTTATGAGACCTAAATCTTGAAATTGAACATTTCAAACACATGAGGAAAAGATTTGTAAGGTGTTGAAGTTTGGGGGAATTATTGCAACATAGGTATACATAAGCTGATTGCTTAGAAGTCTCTAAGTTTATGGACTTATATTGGTTTTCATGTGGCCTGCATGGTTCTCTGAAGGACTCTTGATTTAAGAAGAGGGTAGCCAATGAGTGGGTCATTGCAGATCAGCCCTCTTTCCCGTGAGAGTCAGATTGAAGGTATTTCAGATAACTAGAGGGAAGGTGGGATGACCTTACTTGAGATGTGTTTAAATCATATCACTCTCAAATACTTGGAGCACTGTAAGAGGGTATGGTCAAGTCATAGCCCAGTTGTTGGGGGCTACCACATATATGCACACCCACATATATTTTCTCATGAAATCCTTGAAAATAGGAAGAGAACATTATTTGGACTGAAGACCACACCTCGGTTCGGGACATCATCATAGAAGTTCTCCCCGGAGAGAGGGTGGGCTAAGAAGGAAGGGAGGGAGGAGACACTGTCACTCAGAAGGAGTCACTCCAGACTTTCTTCCTTCTTTGCCATTGGAGCTGAGTCCATGGTGGCAGTAGCTTTCTCTGCCCTGCAGAGCAGAAAATCCAGCATCTGCACAGAGAATCCCACTGGATACACGGCTGAGCTCACGGTGTCTTGGGGACCCAGCTGCAGTTCAGTGTTGGTGGTTTCAACAACTCACAGCAGCTCTTCACAGCGTTGAGGCTGAAGTTTCCTCCTGGGATGACCTCATCTGGTCCCCTGGCAACAGTGCTGGTGGGAGCAGAGCCAAGTCGTTAGTCAGGCCTCGGAGGGCACAGGAGGGGCAGACAGTGGTGCATTGAAGATGGCAAAAGGCAGGAAGCTGATTTCCTTGTTCCCAGGCACAGACCCCTCAGGGTTAGTTAGTTTTGGTTCTCAATATTCTGGGTGGCCTTGAGGACTCCCCCATTTATCTCAGAATAGCAGTGACCGGATAGGATCAATTCTTATTAAAACAAAACAAAACAAAACACTTGAACAGGGGTTGGAGGGATGAGTAAGGAGTTAAGAGCCCTGGCTGTTCTGGAGGACCCAGGTTCAGTTCCCAGCACCCACATGACAGCTCACGACTGTAACTCCAGTCCTGAGGGAATCTGATGCCCTCTTCTGGCCTCCATGGGCACTGCATGCACTCAGTGCAAAGACATACAAGCATATACACTCATACACATAAAACCAAAATCTCAAAACAACAACAACAACAACAACAAAACCCCCACAGCTTGTACATTAACAAGAACTGTGAGGGCACTGATCTTGCAAATCAAAACTGTAGAGGATGGAGATGCATGGCAAGAGTCACTGGTAGCCTAGCCTCTCATCCACCTTTGCCCTTCACCATGCTGCCAGGATTGCCGGGATTCTTTTGAAAATGAGGAGTAAAAGGAGGAAAAATGGTAGGTAGCTAGTTAGAAAATAGCAATCTTGAGGTCATTGATGCTTGATTCCATCCCACGAAATCAGCCTCTGCCCCTACTTCCTGTGTCCCTGTTAATTTTGCAGGTGAAAATTAGTGGCAGGCAAAGGAAGGGTCCAGTTCACAACTGGACCACCTTAAATTTTAAATTCTATATGAAATTCTAGACAGAAGGTCTGCAGGTCGAGGTAGCAGGGTTCTGTTACTATCTGCCAAAGAAAGGCAATTCCTGGGGAAGCATGGCTGTGTTTAAAGATTTCTTTCTTTAGTTCTTCTTATCTGCTCTGTCACATATTATCTGCAGGTCCAGGAGTGGGATCTGGTCCTATCTCTGTCCCTGGGTGGAGACAAGACATTTTAAACTGCCTAGGAGATCCTGACATCTCTATCTAGTTAGAAGGTTTCTGTAAGGAACAAAGCTTTGCCCTTCCCTTTAAGAACTAACCTAAACAGACCTGCCAATCACCCAGACAGGAAAACACTCCTCAGGAAAGGATTTTAAACAATAGCATAAATACAAAGCTTATCTAAAAATGTAGGTTGGCCTTTGTCCACTCTCATCCCTTGAGGCTGCTCCTCTTTACTCTGGAATAAATATTACACTCTGTGTGTCTCATCCAAATTCTTTCAACTGAGATCTCTAGGACTGTGGACCTGAGGTGAGGCCAGAGCGAAATCCTAGCAGCAATAATTAAGGACACTGGCTTTGTGAACAGGCCTGAAGTTCTTGTCTTGATAATGCCGAGGCTAACGTTGCTTGAATAGACACAGCCTCAGCAAGGCTTCATTGTGTCAAATGCAAAGGGAAAGTTCACTGAGCCAAACTTACATGGTGACTGCAAAGTTTAAGTGAGTTTGTTCACACAAAGTGTGTAATGCTATACACTTGTGAGCAGCCTAGGGAAGTGTTTTAGTTTCTAGTTTTCTAGTCTTATCTGAAAAGGAAAGGCACAGGGTTGTCAGAAATACCGTGAGTTTTCTCATATGACAGTTGAAATAAACCGTTAAGGAAGCCATGAAAACAAATGGTCTTTATGCTGGGACTATAGTATGGATGTTTGCTCCTAAGATAACATGATCACACTATCTGCCTTTCTGCCCACTGTCATGGAGCAGATATAAGCTTGGCCCAGTAGTCATGGCAACCAAGTAAGTGCAGTAATACCATGATAGCTAGGTCTATGGTAATAGTAAGAGATCGATTAGCATTCCCTATAAGAAGATGGGGGAGGAAGGTCAAGAAGCTTTTACCTGGGCTCTCATCTACCACTTCCCACCTCTTAACCACATGCAATTTTGGGAGGTGCTAGAATATGCAGCACATGGAAGGTTAACTGAAGGTGGGACCCTATGACACAGTAAGTCGTCACCCTTACTTTTCATTGATACTACCATTTTGGGGCTACCCACAGTTCTGGAAGGAAGCCTACTAATCTCATTGGTCCACCGAGCAGGTAGGGCTTTGTACACTTTGTCTATTGTCAGTGCCCTACCTGGAGTGGATAGATACTTGCCCACATCTCCCCCAGGCAAAGGCACACAACAGTTGGATTTATTATTACTAAGAGATCACAGAATAATAAAAAAGTACCTGTTCAACAAATTTTGGCAGCAAGACACCACTTCCGTTGTGTTGCTGAGTAAATTGGTGTTCTCTAGAATGTGATGGCAGTTGATATCTATGGGGGTGCTAGAGAGTATGCCTGGAAAGGAACAGAGTGCCATTTATTGTCATAATTTACAGAACTCGCCTTCTGTTCTCAGCTTCTCCACTCCATCCCACACATTTCACTTTACAGTGTGCTTAGCCCTGCTTTGATTCTCAGCTTTCTGCGGCAGCATATGTTGCACATGCAGCCTGGAAGCCTGCCTCCCTGAAAGCTTCTGTCCTGTGGGCACCTAGGGCGTGAAGGATGAATGTCATACCCGCGATACAGGCTGTCATGAAGCAGGCAATGGTTCCTGCAATCAGGGCTCTCATTGCTCCAGAGGCAATGTCACGCTTTCTGGATGGAGCTATGGATGCTGGAAGAGAAAGAGGCATTTGAGATTAGGTCGATTAGAAACCCAAATTTGTAGCTTCTGATAACTCTTTTGTGACTGGACTCTCAGGTCAATTGAAAAGAAACAAGTCATAAAATTATCCAAAGGGCCCAAAGAGCACTGAGAACACAGCAATGTCAATGGGTTACCAGGAAGAACCAATCAACAAGATGATGTCTAGTTAGCTGTTGCCATCTATGTCTACATCCATGGCAGACATCAGTAACAAATGACAGCATCTTCTATAGCAAACTTCCATGGGCCTCAGAATTCCCCTTCAGATAGCTGTTATAAATCTATGAGCATTGGTAAACAAGAGACTGATGATATTGGCTTGAGAGAAGTATCTGTGTGTTTGAACATATTTATCTTGAATACTAGAGTGTACATAAGAAAACTGTAGTCCAGAGCAAGGATAAAACATAGACCCTAGGGGACTTTACTGTTGAAGAGCCATTTTCCCTGACACAACATTATAGAGCAGGATGGACTCATAAAGTCTGTTGTTGAAGAATATTCTTTTCACTTACTAAGTCCGCCGATCACTATTCCTAGGGAACCAAAATTGGCAAAACCACAGAGGGCATAAGTCGCAATGGTCTCTGAACGAATCTGTAAGCAAGCATAAACAGTGATGTGCACATGATCTGACACACCTTCAGAAATCTGACACCCCAACTGGGCTTCATTGGCTACAAAATTAATGTTGATAAATAAGTACACACTGTAGACTATCTAATAACCATTGATGGTTTCTTTGTGCTCTTGAATTTTGAGGGAGAGTGGAAAGAAGGGTGTAGATTCAAGGAACACTGACAACAGACTGGGAATTAGTGGATTTGACATCTAGAAATGCTACTTCCTGTTTATTAATAACTTCTAATATTCCATATGACTTGGTCACCTGCTGTATTATAACAGGCACAGTACTAGTTGGTGGAGATAAGAAGTTGGTCTCAGAAAATATTTACACTATATTTATCTGACAAAAGACTTACTTGGAATATGTAAAGTGCTGCTACAATTAAAAAAGAAGACTATTGTCCAAGTTTTGGATACATTGCTACAAAAGATATGCAAATGGGTAATAAGCATATGGAACGATGGTCAGTATCAGTCACCAGGGAGGTGCCAACCACTGTCTGGAGAGCCAAAGTAAATCCTTTAAGTTGATTTATTTTAGGTATTTTTGTCAGTTACTGAAAGAGCTAAAATTAAAAAACAGAAACTGCCTGTACTAAGTGCGTCAGGATGCAAAGCATCTGGGATGCTTATGCATTGCCTTCAGGAATGTCGTACAATGTGCTCTCCTGGAAAACCAGTGGAGTCTCACTGAGGTCACACATGCTGCCTGAATTACCATTTAAAAGGAAATAGAATGTATCACATGATGCATCCAAAGGGCCCACAGATTCCTGAGAATGTGGCAAAGCCAGTGGTTACAAGGAAGAGCCCATCAATGAGATGATGTTTCACTCAACTGTCACTGTCTGTGTCTACACCCCTAGGAGATATAAAGACGCAGGCTTACAGGAAGACTGTTCATGAGTGTTTGTGCAAACTTGCTCACAGGAGCCTCACATTTAGAACTCAAATATTCTTCACTAGAGGAATGTATAGACAAATTGTGAATATCCATAAAATAGAATATTGCTCTGCCAGAAAAGGAAAAGTGGTGTGCATGATGGATGGCATGGATGCTAATGCAGTCTATTTATTCAAACACACAAAAGTCATTCTTATGGTCGATCTTGAAGCTCATGTTGAAGGCCTGGTCCTCAGCGTAGCAGTGTTTAGAGGTGGGGTCTTCGGGAGATATTTGGCTTATGAAGGCTCTGACTTCATGAGTTGGATTGCTCCCTTTGTGGATTCATAGCTTGATGGGTTTGGAGGAAGGGGTTTGTTGTAATACTGAACCTTTTCTTTAGATTCCTGACCTACACCATGCACGTGCCTTACCATTACCATCAACCATAATGAAACCTCTAAACAGCGGTTCTGAGTACACCTTTTGATTCATCTCAGGTATTTTTTCACAGTAATGAAAAGTGATTAATACAGTCATCTACAGTGAAAAAAAAACCATCATTAGTTGCCAATAGGTCTTCGGGGGTGGGTGTTGTCTTTTAATGGCCATAAGGGAAATTAATTATATCAGTAAACAGGAACTCTGAGCTGTAACAGGAGCTCCCTTACAGTCTAGCCTGCCTTTGTTCTTCAGCTCAGACAATCCCAGGAGAATGTTAGGGTGTCCATTTGGAAATGCAAGAGTGAGTAGCCTTTCCTGGGGCAGTGGGAAGACAAAAGTGAATTAGCAAAAGGGGGCATGTGGGGCTGGCTCTGTTCCTACTCAAGGTTGCAGGGTCTGTGACTGTCTCTCAGGTTGAAGGGTCCAGCATAGAAGTTTCTGCTGATTGGTGAATCACTGTTTCTCCAGTGCACACTGGTTCTCCAGAGCACACTACTTCTGCAGAGCACACTGTTTCTCCAGAGCACACTGGTTCTCTAGAACACAATGCTTCTGTAGAGCACACTGCTTCTCCGGAGCACACGGCTTCTCTGGAGAACACTGCTTTTGTAAACCACATCCAACCTGGCAAAGGCACTGTTGAGGTCAAGCTGAGGACTGCCTTGAGCCATTGCACATTGTATAAAACAGTGGGTTTCCAGACTGACCCTTGTTCTGAGAGATTCCATTTCACAAACAGCATTTGACTGTATATTGAGTGTGAACACAGGATAATTATACTTGGTGGACACTGAAAACAGCTCCATCTGCCTGGCACCATCAATGAGGCCCAGACTAAGTCACTTATCCTAAAAGTAAAAAGAGTGTTACCTATATGCTTATCAGAGTAAGTATGGCATATGCACATATCAGCATCACACCAAGAACCAGGCCTGAGAGGCCCCTGGACACAGAAGATCGCGGAAAATATGCAGCACCTTGACCCAGACCCCATAGGAGACATCTAACACTTTAGTGCTCATGGCTGACAGGGATCTGGCAGAGGTGTGTGCAGACGTGGCTGTGTATAGTTTTATCAGAAGTAGAAAAGGAGGCTGGGATGATGCCACTTTCCTTTGCTCCCAAACTCAAATGATTATGCAGTGGAACGAGATGGGCTGTACTGAGAAGATGATGGTCTCCGTGTGTGAGCCAAGATGCTCAGAAATTTGGAGTAACTGCTTTTCCCCGTGCCACTCAATAATAACAGAACTGTTTTCACATGGACCCTGTGTGCCTGCCTTCAGCTGGACTCACTCCCAAATGGAATCATCTCTACAATTGGGGCCCCGCCTTCCCAACAGGCTTTTCAGAGAACCAATTAGTTTTGCCAGAACTGGCAGCTTGCTTTGCTTATTAACAAAAGCACTTTCTCCTGGCAACAAGGAAGTAGAAAACACGGCAGTTAATTTAGCCTGTTGTTTACTCTGGGCAGGGAAACAAACGCTTTAGACGGCATCCAGACAATGAAGATAGCTGTCCGTGTCCCACTGTCAGGTTACCTGAAAAATGAACAATGGGGACAGAAGACCCACGACCCCCATTCCTGTCAGATTGGTGGGGCAGTGCCCCTGCCAAAGTCGTGGACATGAGGATGCCCGGGGCAGTCACTCCACTTACATACTCCATGTTTGGTTTTGGGGAGTCCAGGGAGGAAGTGGTGGTCTCTGGGTGAGTTTCTAAATACGGGGCAATAAGCTTTAATGCTGGGGACATTAACTCCAAATGTGTTGTTTCAGAGAGAGACAGAGATGGTTAGAAATGCCCATTTCTCTTACTTCTTTCTGTGATGATTCTGATCTTTGGAGGGAAATAAATTGGTCATTCAGCCACAAATACTTCTTCATCCCAGTTAAGTTCCTTACTCCATCAAAGCCTAAGAAGACATGACTGCCTCTTTGCATGATGATGGGGTGATTGACCCAAGGTTTCCATCACAGACGGAAGCGTCTTATCTCCCCTCCTCCCTGTCACGGTGGCAATTGTGCCTCTTTATCTTTTGAGGGTGATAAGGTGCAGAGGGACATGTAGTCAGTTTCTCAGAACCCGTGATGCTAGAAGAGGCCTTCATGATCAACTATCAGCTCCAAGAAGGTAAGACCTGCTGTACTGAGTGTCTTCCACAGGCCCCTGTGCTGAAGGTGGGCGTTGGCAGAACCTTCAGGAGGTGTGAGGACAAATCTACTTTGACACACCCTTACTTGCGAAGAGGGACCCTCAACTGAAGAATTGCCTCTATCAGTTGGCCTGTGGCATGTTTGTGGGATATTTTCTTCATTGCTAATTGATGTAGGAAGGCTCAGCCCTCTGTGGGCAGTACCATTTCTAGGCAGGTAGGCTGTGTAAAAAGGTGCTGCATGTGAGCCCGAAAGCAGCCAGGAAATAGTGTTCCTCCATGGTCTCTGCCTCCAGGTTCCTTCCCTTGGCTTCACTCAGTGATGAACTTTCCTGAAAATGTAAGCTGAACGAAACCTTCTTTTTCCCAAGTTGCTTTTGGTCATGGTGTTTATCACAGCAAGAGAAAAACAAGCTAGGACAGGAAGTCAGGTCCAGGAAAGGAAGGTAGGTCTCTGGACCACGCCCTTGAAGGGGATACTGGGACTCTGTCCCATCCTCTTCCCCTCTCTACCCACCAGTTTCTTTGTGGTGAACAGTCCTCCCCTGCTGTATGCTCCCACCTCAATGAACTGCTTTGTACAGAAGAGCAACGAGGTTGGGAGCCAGAAGCTCTGAAATTGTGAGCCAAGAGGAGCTGCCTTAAGTTGCCAACCTTGGGTGTTGTGTTACCATAACACAAAGGTGACTAGCAGAGGCCAGTGGTGTCCTGGTGTTGTTACCTCAGTACCCGCCACTCTGAGCATAGAGAGCACTGGATAAATCTGGGCACCAATGCCAGTCCCTGGGTCTGTGTTTATAGTCTTTAATTCCCTCCCTCTGTCCCTCCTTCCCTCTCTTTCTTCCTTTCTCCACACAAATATCACATGGTCAAGATAACATGACTGCAAATTATGCTGTGCTCATTATAAGCTCTACAAGATCAAGGTTTCAGACTGTTCTCTTCTTCTATCACTCAAGTTTCCGACAGACAGAGGAACAAATCACAATGTATTTATGTGATAATTATACATACCGACATATATTGCTGCACGCCATTCACAAATTTGGGTCCAGCTGCTTTTCTCAAATTGATCCATTTTGAGAGGTGGTCATAAGCCACAAATTCATTGAAGAATGTCTTGTAACCTATGAGTTTGGCGACCATAAAGCTGTCTTGCCAGTCGACTCCCATCATGAAGGAAAAGGGCATGAAGATGTAGGAACAAAGGAACTGCAAGAGACAGAGGTGTTGACACTAAACAGCGGTCTGCCTCTAATTCTGCCACCTGCCCCTTAGTGACTGGGGCATTTCTGCCTCTTCTGGGCACAAGGAACCCCTTACATTCAGCTGCCCATCTTCATATGGGTGGTCCACTAGCCCCTTAGTGACTGGGGCGTTCCTGCCTCTTCTGGGCACAAGGAACCCCTTACATTCAGCTGCCCGTCTTTATATATCAGGAGCATGTGGGTGGTCCTCAACAAACAGGTGCCAAGGCTTGATTCTTATGTAGTGGCATCAATGGGTACATGGCCCTTAAAAATCAATGAGTGTCTTTCTTATATTGCATTAGTTCTCTGTGGAATCAATTAATTTGAGAGAGTATTTGTTTAAAGACGGTCAGCTCCTTGGTTCCCCTTCCATTTCGAATGTGCCTTTTTCTCTTCTCTGTCTTGCATGGGTCTGCATGTGACCCTCACCAGATACAATCCCCTGACTGTGGATTCTCAGCCTTCAGAAAGTTAAACAAGCCTTTTTTCTTTATAAGCTTCCCAATCAAGTGTCCTGTCATAGCGTAGAAAGCATACTAAAGCAGGAATTGGGTTAGAACTGGGTCATTAGAAATAGCATGTATTCTTGGGAAGAGCTCAGCAGAGAATGACTGCTCTGGGGGAGAGAGGGTGACAGAAGACAGCGCAGGGGCCTGATGATGGGGGTGACTGACACATGTCCATAGTGTATGAGGGAGCACAACATAGTTGGTTAGGAAAGGCTGCTACACTTCCATGACTTGTTTCCTGGGCCTAGGTCTCACTTTGTAGCCTACACTTGGCAATCCCTGTCTTGGCCTCTTAAGTGATGGGATTAAAGACATGAGCTATCATACCTGGTTCCTAAACTTAAACAAAGATAGTCAGAAACAAAACATGACAGAATCATACCTCAAAACTCAACTGTGGGTAGTCGAACATATTTCCAAACCAGGACAGAGCTGAGTTCACAAACGACAATAAGGCCAGGAAGGCGATTAGATTCACAGCAATGTTTGCTACCAGGGGAATGGACGAGGATGCACCCTGTGTTGCCGCCTCCAGGAAATTTCTTGAATCACTTCATCAAAAAAATGGGAATTCCAGAATTACCACAGAGTATCTCTGGATGGATACTTCCGCACAGCAATGGCCCAATCATGGTTGCTGGGTAAGAGGTGAACCCCTAGACACATGCCTTCGTCAGAGTACTCAGTCACTTACAGCCTCAAAACCATCATGGGGCTTAGAATTGTTGATTCTCAGTGGTGGGGATGTGGGACTCCACTCTACTTCATGCACACTAAGTATACATACCCATTCCCACCCCTAATCCAACAGTGCTTTTTAAATTGGGGGCATTTATAATAAAAAAAAAACCAAGAAGTGACAAAATTGTATAAGTTTAAAAACTATTTATCAAAAATAGCACCAGGGAATATTTATAAAATCTCCTAGCTCTAAAAACTAGCAGTTGAAAGAAAGCCTGTAACACTGCCACTTCGTTTAAGATTGAATCACCGGGCGGTGATGGCTCACGCCTTTAATCCCAGCACTTGGGAGGCAGAGGCAGGTGGATCTCTGTGAGTTTGAGGCCAGCCTGGTCTATAGAGCTTGTTTCAGAACAGCCAAGGCTACATGAAGAAACCTTGTCTTAAGCCCTTCCCCCGCAAAAAGATTGTGGGCTTGTCTCTGACTTCCCATTTACCCCTGTAATCTCAGAAGCCTACCCCTAAATCTATCTACCCCTCCATTTTCTTTACCACTCACCTACATGGCTGTATCCTTACAAAACATACCTTATGTAATATACTAAGCAAATCTCCATGGTCTGACTCTAAGTGGAACCTTCAGGATGCTATTCCTTATCCCAATTACTTAGACCAAAAGTGATTCCTATTTTGGTGTTTGGGATAGTTGCATTATAAGGAGGGTAAGGCTTAAAATGTAACTATATTAACTGATATCTCATATATCCCTAATACACATGACTTGAGAGTAATTAAATATTTATTATTTGCTATTACTTTTCGTGTGAGCATGATATGTATGGCCGAGGTCATAGGACAACTCTGTGGAGTTACTTCTTTCCTTCCACTCTGGGGATCAAACACAGGTCTCCAGGTTTGTATAGTGAGTGGCTTTACCTGCCGAGCCCTCCTGCAAGCCCTATACACTATCTTAAATAACCCGTGCCTAAAACAGAGCTGGGTGGCACGGATTTTCCACTGGTGGCATTGTGACAGAACTCGCAATGTTTCAGATTTCAGAGCGGTTTTGGTTTCAGATTTCTGGGTTAGGGATGCCCACCCTTTATTTAATCCTTTTGACAGGTTGTTTTCATACTTCTGGTTATGACTATTTCCATGTGAATAAGGGATGGAGCTCAGACGCCCGATGGTTAAGTTATGTGAAGTATGAGATACTTACAAATACCTTCACTCCTGTAGTCCCTCTGCCGCTTTTTATTTCTTTTTCATAGAGCAGAGGAAAATGAAGCGGCTTTTTTATTCCACAGGGGACCTTGGAAACAGTCACCTGTGACTTCCCAACAGTGTTAGAGCAGGGCTCAGGGAACACTGGGTGTATTTGCTCGGAATCACCTTTGTCACGGGCACTTAAGAAGCAGATGTTTGAAAAGGCTCTCCTGAGTATGGAAAGAGTTTGTTTTGTTCCTTAAACTCTAAGAAGTCACTGTGAAATTAAATGTAATACCATTCTGATGCAAGATTGGCTGTGCTTTCCTTCTATTATCAAAGTCGGTTTTGGCATCCCTAGCCTGTACAATTATTAATTAGGTGACATGTCGACTTACCCACTTTCAATTTTCATGGCATTCTTGAGGGTTACTTTGGGTTTTTCTGTTTCAGGCCAGAAGAGTTTGGCCACAGCCAGGGATGCCGGCGCCGACATGACCGAGGCGGTTAGCAAGTGTGTGGCTGACACCTGTGGTGGAGAAGGAAGAGGCTGATCTTGGGCCAGAGAACAGTGTTTCCTAGGAGGTCTGGAGAACAGCCACTCCCAACGTGCCCAGTCCTGCTGGGAGGGAGGACAAGACAGGGACTCATGTCGCCTGACACCTCCTTGGGAAAAGCATGAAACAAACCTGATTATTTGGGATGAGAACTAATCCTGCACTGTAGGAATTTTCAAAGACTTCTCAACTCCTCTGCGGGCTCTGAACATTCAGCTGGCCCTACAGTCCATATCCTGTCAGATTCCCAGTTCAGATGGGGGTGTGCGAGGCCGAAGGAACGTGGAAAAAGGACAGAGATGGACAGTCCCTACTCTTCCTGCCTCTCCTCTCTTTACACGCCGTTAACTCATCCTCTCTCCCTTTGCTGTGTAATGTATTTCTCCTTTTCTCGTTGCATGTCTAGTCCCTTCTCACCTACTCCACACTGGAATTGTTCTGGGTTTTCTCCCCTTTGGCGAGGGCTCATCTTGGTTGTCAACTTGACTTGTGGTGGTTTGAAAGAAAATGGCACCCAAAGGGAGAGGTGCTATTGGGGGTGTGGCCTTGTTGGAGGAAGTGTGTCACTGTGGGGGTGGGTTTGAGGTTTCATATATGCTCAAGTTACTGCCCAGTGTCTCAGACCACTTCCTGTTGCCTGCAAGATGTAGGACTCTAAGCTACTTCTCCAGCACCATGTCTGCCTACACACCACCATGTCCCACCATGATGATAATGGACTAAACTTCTGAAAATATAAGTCACTCCAATTAAATGTTTTTCCTTATAAGAGTTGTCACTGTCATGGTGTCTCTTTACAGCAATAGAAACCCTAACCAGGATACTACATTTAGCATAAACTAAAACCCAGGCCTCAGGCCACTCCTGTGAGTGATTTTCTTGATCAGATTATTTGAAGCAGAATGATTCACACTAACTGTGGGCCTCACTTTCAGCCCAGGTGAAAGGACATGGAAGCCAACTTGGCTTTTTGCCTGCCTGCTCTCACTCTCCATGGCGACTCCATCTATCTGTTTGCTGTGGCATTCTTCCACGGGCATCACAACCTACTTCAGCTGGCTTCCAATGTAAACTGAAAGACCAGCTGCTTGCCAGGAATCCTCTAGGTCTTCAATACCAGGTTGGGACAGCTGAGACAGCCAGCCTCAGGGACTGAACAACTACTGTACTCATGGCCTCTTTAGTGTAAGACAGCCATTGTTGAACTGCCTGGACCATGTCCTATAAGCCTGTCTAATAAATCATATCTACATATGTACACACACACACACACACACACACACACACACACACACACTTCTATCACCTCGGTTCCTTTAGAGAATCCTGACTGTATTTTCAGAGTCCCAGAAACAGTGTCTCTCCCACTCCCATTACCATTTCACCTAGCTTATTGATGAAGACAGCGTTCCTACCTACAGCAGGGGAGGGTGGACCATTTGTGAACTTCATAGATTGCTTATTCTCATAGCAGCCCATGATTTTTTCTCCTTTTTCTACTACTGGGTTCTCCCAGGTCTTTGTGAAGATCTGGTATGAAGTTCACATATCTTCTAAGAAATCCTGATGCACACTGCATTGCTAATTTCCCTGCTAGGTTCTGTATCAATGTGGGGCCACAGCATATCTCAGTCTTAAAAAATGGCCACCAGCTTTTAGAATTCGGGTTTGCCAAAAACTATTGATGACTAGGTTACATTCCAAGAAATTCTTGTTTAATTACTCACAGGTGTGTGCCAGAAAATTAGGACCTTTAATAAATTTCCAGGGGACCCTAACAAATCAAGGTTTAAGAACACTGCTCTGCATGAGAAGCCCTTTCCAAAGGGTCAGGTAAATATATTTGGCTATGAGGGTCAAACTATTCAACCACACAAAACAAAAGAATAGGAGAATCTAGTTTTCGACAAAGCCTTCTAGGAAAATCTAGCAGGATCTAGATTTGGCTCATGGGATATGATTTGCTTTCCCTTGGTTTAGACCAGGGTTCTTACAACTTCCTAATGCTGTGACCTTTTAATACAGTTCCTCATGTTGTGGTGACCCCCAACCATAAAATTATTTTCAATGCTACTTCATAACTGTAATTTTGCTACTGTTAGGAATTGTAATGTAAACATCTGTGTTTTCCAGTGGTCTTAGGTGATCCCTGTGAAAGGATCATTCACTCCCCCAAAGGGGTCACGACCCACAGGTTGAGACTCGCTGGTTTGGATTGTCTTTGTTGATGTCAATAATGGGTTTTGTTATTTCCCCCCAGATTGAAATTTTTAGGCAAATAGCCTTGTCATATACTATCACTTTGTGCTGGGCGGTGGTGGCACACGCCTTTAATCCCAGCACTCGAAGGTAGAGCCAGGTGGATCTCTGTGAGTTCAAGGCCAGCCTGGTCTACAGAGTGAGATCCAGGACAGGCACCAAAACTACACTACAGAAACCCTTGCTGTGGGATGGTCTGTATGTCAAATTGCTCTGATTGGTCAATAAATAAAACACTGATTGGCCAGTGGCCAGGCAGGGAGTATAGGCAGGGCTAACAGAGAGGAGAATTCTGGGAAGTGGAAGGTTGAGGAAAGGAGACACTGCCAGCCGCCACCATGACAAGCAGCATGTGAAGATGCCGGTAAGCCACGAGCCACGTGGCAAGATATAGATTTATAGAAATGGATTAATTTAAGATGTAAGAACTAGATAGCTAGAAGCCTGAGTCATTAGGCCAAACAGTTTAAACAATATAAGTCTCTGTGTTTTACTTGGTTGAGTCTGAGCAGCTGTGGGACTGGCAGGTGACACAGATTTGTCCTGACTGTGGGCCAGGCAGGAAAACTCTAGCTACAAATCCTGTCTCAAAAAACCAAATAAAATAAAAATAAAATGCTATCACTTTGTTGTGGTTAGGTATAATTGTAGGAAGGTGGCAGGAATATGGTAGCGAAACCCTCAGTCTCCTTGGGGTCACTGTTCAAATGCCAAAGCAACAGTGGCTTCTTTTGTCACGCTAACAAGGGAGATGCTTTCTTGGTGTCATTTTCTAACAGCAACAAGAAAGAAAAAGAAACAATAAATAAAAAGTGGGAGATGGAATTTACTTATACCAAACATTCTTACCCCAAAAGAGATGTAGGCACCCAATACACTTCCAGCGATCGTAGCAAAGCCAGCTGTCATGATGGCATGGAGTTCTGACCTGGTGACATGTGGTAAATATGGTTGGACCAGTAGTGGAGACTCTGTCTGAAAACAAATGTTAAATGTTAGCTTTCAGATGCTTAAAGTTGTATTCCCTATTGCAGTTGTTAGAGAGACTCTTAGATTGTCACCAAGAACTCTGGAAATGCAAGTCCTCCAGCTGGAGTCAGAAACACTAAGGTTGCCCCACCCCACGTCTGTCCTTTGACAGCTTTCCAGGTGATTCCTGAAGATTGGCCAAGTAACTCCACCTAGTAGTCTGTCCTTATAGACTGGGGATTTCCAAACCACTGTAACTTTCCGTCTTCCAGGTTGATCTTGACAGAATCACACATGTTTTGTGGAAATAGAGACCATTATGGAAAAAAGAACAGCATCAGGTAACTCTAGGCCCCTTCATAATTAAGACTCTGACAGGCCAGGGTGTAGTGGAATAGGCATGACACAGAGGCAGGCAGCCTGCAATGCAGGACTCCATCAATAACAGCAGCACTTTGGGCATATTAACTATTAAAGTGAGTGCCACAGACCGATGCACGCAGTTTTACAATTTTCTGCTCATTATTTCTAATTGTTCTATGAGATTGAATGTGTTGGGTCTCAATTTACAGACTACATAGGAGCCCAGTATGTGAGACCTTTTACCCCACAGGTACTAGCCATCATCTCAAGACTGCACCTTAATTAGTCCTGAGAGATTTTATGACTATAATTATTATAATTTCAGCTCCCAGAGAAGGAAGCATTTTACCACCACACACACTGAAGACGGCTTCAGGCTAGTGAGTCAGCCTTACCAAGAAGGCTCAGCCTGCCTTGAGCAGTTGCAAGCCTGGGATTTGGGACTATGTATTTTCTGTGGCATGATTTTTGCTTCAAGTCCACTTTCTTTGGGCAGTGTTGCTGGCAGCATTGTGGGATTTCATTTTCCCTGAAGCTATGTATCTGGAGTGGTGCAGCTCAGTGGCATTCCTAATCTCTCCATTCCTTATGGTTGCTCCAGTGTTGAAGGATTACATATCTTTGTTTAAATGAGCTTCAGGCAAAAGGGTATTTATTCATCTGATGGATTAGGAAAGTGAGAATCATAGCCTTAAAGTTTATCTTTGATGAGAAGAAAACACCCTGAAAGCATTTTCTGCAGGCTCAGCGAAGGTGGATGGCTGAACATGTCATGGATGAGGCTGGTTTACATGTCAACAGGACTGTTGGTGGCAGCCTTTCTCTGTACTCTTCGCTGCCACAGGCATTGCAGGGAGGACCATGAGGGTCCCTATTTACTATCTGCAGCTCAAACAGTGAAATCCATCTGAGGTGAACAGCTACTACCCTCTGTAGACTTGACCAAAGGCCTCAATGGATAAAAGATTTGTGGAGAATATGTACATGAGAAGCCCTATGATTTGATAAAAGTAATGGTGTTGTCTCTCTGAGCTTTCAATAACTCAATTCCATACTTACATAATCTCCCTCCCTTTCCCTTCCTCTTTCTACACACACACACACACACACACACACACACACACACAC
>CABHPH010139386.1:10064-27289 GCA_902168325.1 Peromyscus nudipes
AGCTCAGCTTTGGGGAACAGTGCTCTGGGATCGACTCCACAGCTCAGTTTTGGGGAACAGTGCTCTGGGATCGACTCCACAGCTCAACTTCTGGGAGCAGTGCTCTGGGATCGACCCCACAGCTCAGCTTTGGGGAACAGTGCTCTGGGATCGACTCCATAGCTCAACTTCTGGGAGCAGTGCTCTGGGATCGACTCCACAGCTCAGCTTTGGGGAACAGTGCTCTGGGATCGACTCCACAGCTCAGCTTTGGGGAGCAGTGCCCTGGGATCGACCCCACAGCTCAGCTTTGGGGAGCAGTGCTCCCGTGGACACTGATGATCCTAGTTCTTGTTTGGGATGTGCAAATGCATGACTGAGGTCAGGGCTCCACATCTTGACTTTCTTTCCTCGCTCTTTTCACGTACAAGGCATGGAATACAGTGCTTAGGATGATTGGATGTGACAGGGATATGTCAGTTAAAAAGAGGACATGAGGGTTGCAGCCACCGATATCTGGCTCTCAGGCCACCTGTCCAGGATTCACCCCATGACAGACACAAGAGTGGGCTCCCCACTCAGGAACTCCACTTTCCCTTCTTGTGTCTAATCAGAAGTAGGGCACTGCACCGTCACCCTAACTCTGAGAAGTAGCTTACACAGGAACAACTTCTGCAGCAGGCCTTCCCATGAAGCACCGGGAAGTGAGTGGAAGGAAGGCAGGAAGGGGGATCTGCAGCCAGCGGACCTGGCGCTCGACACTGGAGGCTTAACATCAAATGCTGGGAGAAATCCGTTTCCTCGGCTCTATTGGCCATCTCGGACGTCTCATTTCAAAGGGAAAGATCGGAATTCAGAGACATCGCACACCCTTTGTTCTCTTGCCCTCCAGCCTTTGGTGCCAGTGTGGACGGTACCACAGGGAGAGGGTGAGATCAAACGCCCTCTCCGCTCCGCTACCTGCCCCCAGAGCTGGCCCTTGGCATGCCTAATGAAATCAGCTTGGCTATAGGTTGACAATGCCCTGTCAATTATAATCATTTATCTTGGCAACCGGAGTATCTGAACACTTGAAAGAGCAGGGGTTCAGCAGACCCAGCAAAACCAGAATAAAATTATACTGCATGGTAATCAGAGCGAGAGTATATTGCTCACATAAAATTTTACTTCAACTGTCAGAAAGGCCGATATGATCTTACGTCTCATTTTCTGCCTCTAGGCTGTCCATGGTTCCATTTGGGTCTCTTTCCACTGACATGGGATGTAGGGGTGATTTGCACAGACCCCCTGTGTGAGTGGAGGAGGGAAACTGCCTGGAGCATGGGGGACTTAGGGAGTTTGTCATTGCTGCTGGGGAGGGGGGAGACTCCCTGATGGGTGTATAAATCAGGGTGATACAGGCAGGGGGCTTGAGAGGACCTTGTCCTCCACTTTGTGGCTGTGTAAGATCAGACAAATGGTTCCCCCTGGCAGGGTCTCATTACGCCTTTTAGATATGAAGGACATAGAAAATGCCTCCTGTAGCCAGCCGCCGAGGTAGGCCCATGTGGTCTTGTTTTAGATCCCTGTACAGCGTTGGTGTGAGTTCTGATGAGAGGCAGCTGTGCAGGTACCCAGCCCCTGCTCCTGCCCACTTCTCTGACGGGCTTGAGGAAAGACTGGGGAGCAGCAAACCCAGGTCACTGGAAAGGCCCAGCAACAGGAACCTGGGTGTTGCATTTCCTGGGTGCTGCATCCCCGTGTGGGGTCTGGGTGAGAGGATGGGGCCCTAGCTGCTGCAACGGCAGCATGGGTCCTCTGAGGGAGCTCTGGGTCTTGCAGTCCACAGCCTCCAAGAGACCCCGACTCAGCCTGAGCTATAGGGGTACTGGGAGAGGGTCAGGCCCCCCAGCATGGTGGAACTTGTGGAGGAAGGCAGCTGTGGTTCTCAGAAAACTGTTTGGACTCTGGCAGCCATGATGGACAGTGTCCACTCTCCTTCAAAACTAGGATGCTGTTTCCCCTCCACCTTCCACATGGAAAAGGAGACTGGAACCAGAGGGCACAGGGCATTTCCTAGAAGGAGCCCTTGGAGGGGAAGGCTGGGAGTTCTCAGGAGTGGGTGGATATCGCTACAGTGGGAAAAAGGTCTAGGTGCTGTCTCTACTCCCTTGCCTGCAGAGCATGGCCCCTGAACATACACAAGCTTGCTGTGCTTGTCTGTAGACCTTCTGCTGTATCCCACTCGGGCATTTTGGAGTATGTAAAAAACTGAAATCTATCCGTGGCAGGGCAGGGCATCTAGCCCTACTGGGAGGGTCATTCCCTGGCACTAATCCAGCTGCCAGTGGCCAGTTTGAAACTGGCACAGCCACCCTACAAAACCAGAGTTTCCACTTCCTGTTCAGGGAGGAGGGTAGGAGAAAAGAGAGGTATGCACATTGCTCAGGCCTGGGGGCTGGGGTGGCAGGGCAGGTCACAGGACAGAACCTGGGGTGGGGGTTGGGGTTGGGCATGGCCTGGACTTCTGAGGAGACGTCTTGTCCTTGGCCACCTTGTCTCTGTCACTCTGTCTCTTCTCCATCTCCATGTCACATGAGGGGAGATGATTGTTTACATTTCACGGTTGGGGAAACCAAGGCTGATGAGGGCCAGGGATGCATTCTTTTCTGCTCCACAAAACCTGAGCCCTGGGTGGCTAGAGGATTGTGCCAACAAGCTACAGTGCTTAGGCTGGGGCAGCTGTGGCCAGCTGCTTTAGACAGGGGCTCTATGGGGCTGGAGCCTTGGCCTGCTCAGACTTGCTGGGTTTCTTTGCTTGTATTTTTGCCCACCAGGGTCCCTGGTAATGGAAGCTGGTGATGACGTGGGGGTGGGGCTGCTTAGCCTTGCTCACTTCCTGGCTGGAGCCCCAAGAGGTGGGTCTGGGTCTGCATCTTGGCCCTGAAAGAAGCTTCCCTTATTAATCATGGCTACAATGACTCCTGGATCACAGGCGTACAGCAATGGCAAACAGAGAAGCTGCTTGGTGAATATGGAGAGCCCCCTCTTAGCATAAAGATGCCCAGAGAGGTAAGTCCCTTGCCAGGAGTCACACAGAACTCTGGAAGGCTGGTATAGACCAGATATAGCTTACTCTGGCCCGGGTAGTTCCTTATTTTTTTTTATATGTACTTTCTCCATCCTTAGATTGGATGCAGCTAGGCTCTGGGGCCTCCCTAGTAGCCTTCCTTTTCTCTAATTTATATGACACAAGTGTACACCACAGTTAAAAATGGATCACACAGCGCTGGAAAGAAATGAAAATACTGTGAAGGTCATGAGAACCGGAATTGAAATCTCAAGCCTCAGTTCTCCCTTTTGGTGTAGGGAAGACCTCTTCGTGTGTCCTGTTGCCCAGGAGAGAGAATGCAGGTGATTGGTGGGAATAGGGTCCTCTGAGAGGTGAATTGGGAGCTTCAGGGCTGGTGCCCATGTTCCCCTGAGATCACAGGAAGCTGACTTGGGACAGGGACCTGCTGTGTGGGTCAGACGACGGGGGAGTGGTGGCAGGTATCATACTGGCCGCTGTGGGGGCTTTGGTGCAAGTCTATATGCTGATATTTCCACATCTTCCCTCCTCTTCACATCCCCTGTCATTTGCTGCAGACACACACTGTGTGTCTTGTTAGAGATGTGGCCACTTGGGGGTTCAAAGACACTAGGGTCCTTGATTGAGCTGCCATTGACCCCCCAAATCCAGCTTCCCCTTCTGGTCTCCCCCAACTGTTGCTTTTCCAGAGAGCAATCTACTCTTCTTTCTGAGTTGCTTGCGGTTGTCCAGGGGATGGACCCGGTTGGGTGTATACAGGAGGTTCATATATAATCTGCGACATGACTTTCCCATGGCTCCTTATGATGCATGACTGCTGCTTGGAAGCTGCTCCTGAGTGGGTGGAAGTGAGACCTATCCAAAGTCCAGAAGACTCAGGTGCAAGGGCCTTGGCAGAGAGCGTCACTATTCTTGATCAGTATGAATAAACTTGAGGCAGCCACATTCCAGCAACCCCAATGAATTTATCCTCACCCTCCTCCGGGGCCTCTGTGGTGTGTCAGTGACCTCTGTCTCAGCCCCTCTGAGGGTCTTACTATTTAAGGGCTATTTGTGGATGCCTGGCCTGGTGTTGGGCAGGGCAAGGGTGTGATTCACAGCTTGCCTTAGCTCGGCTGTGTTTGACCTTTTTGGACAGAGATCCTCTATGCAGCACATACTGAGTGTGTGCTCTGCTCCAGGAGTCTGTGGACCATGGAACCCTACACTGCCAGTTAGGGTGCTATTGCCAGACTTACCCAGAAGGGGAGAGCAAGGCACTGAGAGCTCACAGAGCTGCTCCAAGCAGAGTTGGCTGTGTTGTCAGGGACTCCCAAGGCAGACTGTGTTCATAGCCCTGATAGCACCTCTAACTCGTTAGAACTACAGCCAGCAGGTGCAGGACAAGGAGAAAGTCCAACTGAGAACTGGTGGCTTTGACCTGTCATCCCTTTCTTTCACATCTGGCCTGGTGACACCTGTCCTCCCTACTTCCTTCAGTCCATGACATAGTAGGAGTTGCTCTTGGTCACAAATGTTGAAGGTAAGTAGAGGTTATTTGGAGGCACTCAGGGAGTGATACTCTCCTGGGCTCTATGAGCCACTACCACCAGGGGAAGTGCAGAGCATCATGGGAAGGTTGACTCAGGAGTGTATACTCTCTCTGACTCATTCGACTGTGGTCATGTGATACTAGGTTGCTGAGTAGGCCTGGAGGAAACTTTAAACTATTCTGTTCTGGGTTATCTAAACAAAAGGCTGGATTTGATTATGAGCTTTGTTGCTTTTCGGCCAAATATTTGGCACAGCCCCTTTGGGAGGTGGGGTTGGTAGACTGTTTGCCTAGCATGCATGAGACCCTGTGTCTGATCTCTAGCACTGCATAAACCGGGTATGATGGTCCAAGCCCATACTTCCTGAATTTTAGAAGGAGAGGAGAGTCAGAAGTTCAAGGTCATTCTCAGATCTAATAAAGTTAGAAGTCTACTTGGGATATGTGAGACCCTGACTCAAAAACAAACAAATAGGTCAGCAAACAAACAGACCTTAGGACCATTCAGCTAGAAAAAACAATGAACTTCTACTACCGACCACAACACGGATGGAAGCAGAGGTCATCGTGTTACCTAAACTAAGGTAGGCACAGAGAGACAGGTGCCGCACACAACCTTACTTCACCTGTGGACTCAAAGTGTTCGATGCACGGTAGTTGGGAGTGAATGGTGATCATCAGAGGCCAGATGGTCATATGGGAGTGAGACATTGGCCTGTGATCACACAGTAGGGCGACTGGAGTTACCATCACACATCATTTTCCAAAAACTAGAGCAAAGGGTCCTGACAATTTTCACCATAAAGAAACAATCAAGGTGAGGAGGCAGGCATACTTGGTTTGGCTTAAACATTATGTAATGTGTCAAAATATAATATGGTACCCCATAAATAAATAGAATTTTATGTTTTTGTGACTTCATTAAAATAGATTTACATTTTAAAAGCTTTTGAACTTTCCATCATTCATTCTGCGTATTCCATGCCCCCTCAATGTCCTTCTGGTGCTGGAGAACACAGCTATTGCTGATGGACTTTCTATTTGACTGTTGTGCTGGAAGGAGACCTACTGGGTGCAATTAAAAAGAAAACTTTTGTTATTAGCGTGTGGAAGTCAGAGGACAACTTGCAAGAGTCAGTTTCCTCCTCCCACTATGTGGGTCCTGGGGTTTGAACCCAGGTTGTGGGGCTTGGTAGCAAGTGCCTTTATCCAGTAAGCCATCTTGCCATTCCCAACTGTAGATTGTTGGACTTGGGATAGTGGGAAGGGAAATTCCCTTGGTGGGAGTCCTACTTCAAGGGCACCCCCTTTGTAAGTATCACTATCAACACCGAGGTTTGCGGTGGAGCTCAGCAGGTGGAGGCCTATGGACAACCGCAGGGGGAGGAAATGGTGTGGCTTAGATCCCCACTGCACCAAAGCTGCACTGTGTTTATGTCCTGAGAGTTGGGATGGCCTTCCATGACATGGTTCCAAAAACAGGCTCAGAAGTGACTCCAACTTGTTCAGGGTCACACAGCATGACGGGGTCAACATGCACATCTGTCAGGTCCTGGAATGGGATTACACCCGATCCAAAGGTGGGGAAAGGCATTAGGACATGAAGACTGGAAGTCATTGGTGTTCTGCCTCCCAAAGCTCCATGTCTGGAGAGTCTGCAGGCACTGGAGACACATGGGCCAGACTGCACAGGAATGGCTTCCCTACACACCCAGCTTGCATCTTTACCATTTCCTGTGGATTCTATGAAAATATTTACTTTGCAATCCTTTACCAAATGAAGTGTACATCACCATGGTAACCACTAACCACAGACACCTCTTTAATGACTTTTGATCTGCTTTTCTGCATGTGAGAACTGCTAGAGGGTGTCCCCTCCATCCCCTCTTCACCCCATCTCCGCATGAGAAAACAACAGCCCTTCAAGGCCTGTGTCCCCTTCTTCAATATATCACCTTATCTGGAGCCCAGTTCCCTTGATTGATTTGTAGTGTCCTTTCTCCTAATCTTCAATAAAGCCCTTTAGATCATCAAGATTCATTTGTTTATTTATCTAAGCATATATCTACTCATACATGTACCTATGTACACATCTGTTCACCCATCCACCTCTCCACTTATCCACCCATTTATCCATGTACTGACTGTCCATCCATCCATCAATATCCATCTATCCATCCATCCATCCATCCATCCATCCATCCATCCATCCATCCATTTACTCATTGTCTTAGTCAATGCTCTATTGCTGTGAAGAGACACCATGAACAAGGCAACTCCTATGAAAGAATTTATTTGGGGCTAGCTTACAGTTTCAGAGGTTTAGTCCCTTATCATCATGGCAGGAAGCATGGTGGCACACAGGCAGACATGGTGCTGGAGAAAGAGCTGACAGTTCTACATCCAGATCCAAAGGCGCAGGAAGAGTGAGACTCTGGGCTTGGAATAGGCTTTTTGAAACCTCAAAGCCCATCCCCGGTGACATACTTCCTCCAACAAGGCCATACCTTCTAATCCTTTTGAATAGTTCCACTTCCTGGTGACCAAGTATTCAAATCTATGAGCCTATGGGGGTTGTTCTCACTCAAACCACCACACTCACCAAGCTATTCATTTATCTATTTACCATCCATCCATCCATCCCTCCATCCATCCATCCACCCACCCACCTACCCATCCATCCATCCATCCATCCTTCCATCCATCCATCCATCCATCCATCCATCCATCCATCCATCCATCCAATAGGCATTGTTCAGCACATATTCTGTTCTATGCCTTCTGTATGGTGCTGAGAACATCATGATCATCCTACTCAGTCCTGCCCTCAAGTGGGTCATGTCCTGATTGTAGAAGCATTGATCCAAATAAGCACTTAGAATCTGTGTAAGATGGGGCTATAACAGGGCATGGCACAGAGGAGAGAGCATCATTGGTGGGGTCTTGGGAAAGGCTTTCCAGATAAAAGGCAGCTGAGCTGAGACTGCTAGATGTGGAAATTCTTGCAGGGTAGTCTGGTTGAGTGATGATCCACAGGCCTGCCATTGGCTTTGTGATGCTTTTGTGTAGACTATAAAATGTCGCATCTTCATGGGAAACAACATATACAGCACTACTTGATGGCCCTTCAGGTCTCTCCCTCTCCTCTGTTATCCTTAAGCACATGTCCCAACTTCTTTGTGGCCTTAATCAAAGATGTCCTCTTGGATTGCACATTTACTCCATGCTAGTTCTTGCCAGTTAGATGGTGCCCCAGACCCATGGACAAGAGTGTTGCTTTGCACCACTCAGATACCATATGAGAAGTCCTGAAGAAGTTTAGAGGAATATTCCTAACACCGGAGAAGTTCATATAACATATAGTGACTTCTCAATTTCCAAGCCAAGGACCTGTTACTTCAGAAACATCTGGGGGAGTTTTAAAAGATACACATATAGTCCCTACCATTGGGGATAGGGTTCAAGTGGTTACCTGGTGGGCATAGAGGGTCACGTGGTTTTAAACACCATCAAGGGGTTCTGTTGCACCTATAGACCAGGGCCTAGGGTTTCTATACTGTGTGATCCCAGGATGGTGGAGCCTAGGAGATCTATGGCCATTGATTCAGGGTGGTTCCACTGTCATGACCTTAAGTCTGCCTAATAGAGAGTGGGAATACACTCTTTGGGGCAAGGAGGTTTGTCCGGTATCCCATCGGCAGCCACCAGGGTTCTGTTGATTCCAAACTCCTAGAGACTCAGTTCAGGAGATTGAAGTCAGTACCACCAAGTTCATCCCATGGTCATTCCGAGCCCTGTGGGACTTCTCCTTGTACAATGTCAGATCTTATGCCCTTGAGAGTGCTAACACCTGGGATAAGGAGAGTTAACATCTAGGGACAGTTCACGTAGAGACATTTTGGTTGGCACAGATGGTTGCGGGAGGGGAGTTGGTACCATCATCCAATGGGCAAGAGACCAGAGATGTGGCTACAACATCACCCCTTCTAAACGGTCTCAGTTTTGAATCTCAGAGCTGCTTCAGGCTGCCTGGTTTCCTCCCCTGCCTGGGTCTCCAAAGGGTGGGCCTTCAAGGTGCTCTTTCACCACTGAAGACTGTTGCCTCCAGCTAATTTTCCAGCCTCCAATTTCTCTGTTCCCCTTGAGTGGTCCCAGCCAGTCTTTCCTAACTACCCTTGCTCCTGATACCAGGTGCAGGAATTCCCAGACCGGGAGGACTGCTGTAGACTTCAGAAGTTCTTGCTATACATAGGGTGAGAGGCCTGTCACCCTGGGCTTTGACCTGCTCATCCTGCAATTTCTTCATCTCATAAATGGCTGTATGAGATGGCTTGCTCCAGGGTTGAAAGCTGTGACAGGAGACGAGCAGCATGGGGGAATTCTGTTAATTAATTAGTTCCTGGTATGATTATCTGCTTGCCACTGCCCTGGGTTGAGGCTGGAGGCCTGGCACCTCTTTCTTATCCACTTTCCCATGCATGCATGCAGACAGATCCAGCAGGTCAGAGGAGAGCTGGGTGGGATTAGGAGGCTGGGGGAGGAGCAGATGAATGCACTTACCTCCATGCTCTGCCCACAGCATAGGGCCTCCAGCCTGCTGGGTGGGGTAGCAGGGATCAGACCTGCCACACTTTAATTTGGAACCAGTGCCTCAGGGGGAATTTGTCAGCTTGCTTTGTACAAATAACTTGCCTTCCTGGACAGCTGTCAGGGAGAGTCCTGGAGAAGCCTCCTGGGTCCCTCCCCTGCTGAGGAGGCAGGGTGAGGGCTGGGCACCAAGCCAGGCTGTGCACACAGGGGCCCTCCTTCCCTGTAGCCACCACGAAGACCAGCTTGTGGAGGTTCCTGTAGAGACAGAAGCAAACCAAGACAGGAGAAGATACACAGAGAGCACCCCAGTCTGTGACTGGGCCTGGTTTACAGCCTGTCTCTTGTGCACTCTGTCCATGGTGGCCTTGACTGAGTGAAGGAACACACATTCAGCTCATGGTCTTGAACACAGTAGGTGTTCAATTAAAATGTCTGCAGCTCTGGTAGATGACTTAGGTGGTAAAGTATTCATTTGCCTTGCCACTGTGAGGGCCTAAGTGAAATTTCCAGAAGCCACGTACACATCTAGGTATAGCAATGTATGTTTTTAACCCCAGTAGTGGTGAAACAGAGACAGGTGGTCCTGGAGCTCAAGGGTCAGCCAACCTAGTCTACTTGGTGAGGTTCCAGGCCAGTGAGAGAGCCCCTCTCAAACTAAGACTGAAAGGTGCCTGGGAGCATGTGGACATTTGAGATTGTCTGATCTCCGTATGCATGAGCACACACATGTATGAGTGTATCCATCTTGTACCATGAACCCACGAGCATGCACACACACACACACACACACACACACACACAGAGAGAGAGAGAGAGAGAGAGGGAGGGAGAGAGAGAGGGAGGGAGGGAGGGAGGGAGGGAGGGAGAGAGAGACAGAGACAGAGACAGAGAGACAGAGAGACAGAGAGAGAGACTTTGGAAGGATGAAGTTCAAGGGGGACAAACAGATGAAAGACCAAGAATGTGAGTAATAATAGGAAAAAAAAACCCCTGTGATGGTGACTCCCACAAGATGGAGAGGCATGGGACATTCTTTTCCCATATTTTCTTTGGGTTGTTCTACTGGATTAGATGCAGCCCACAGCCCCTTTCATCCTCTGTCACTGGGGATAGCAGCGATTGCTTCACTCAGGGCTGGGACAACGCTCAGAGCTAAGGTAATGGAATGACCTAGAGGATCCCACTGGCCCTATGGTGGCGTCTGCCCATCTGTCCTGGATCCTTGTTCATTTCAGGTTGGGGAGATTTTCCTGCTGTCTGCTGGGCAGGGCAGGGAGGGCATCACGTGGGTGGAGAGGATGGCTCCCTCATATCGCTGCCTTCCCTGCTCCAGCCTGAGACACTGTTTTCTGTTAAGGATGCCCATTTATGCTACCTTTGAGTCAGGACACTGTTTTAAAAACCATAACATGAGGGCTTCATTGGGTGCTCACACTGATGTCTGGACCCAGGCTATGTTTGTCATGTGAGACCTTAGGTCCTTTGCTTCATCTGTGACTCAGTTTCCCTGTCTGTGAGCTGGGTAGTTAGGGAGAGACATAGGAAGCAGCCAGCCAGTAGGGGCCAGCTATGAAGAGCAGCTCCTTTCAGGGCTATGGTGGACAAATATTCCTCTGCTTTCTGAAGGTGGTGGGTACCCTCCCGTCTCGGTGGTGGCCCCTGTGGCTGTGGTCATCTGAGCGAGGGGCTTGTGCATGGGGCTTCTGTGTGTTACGTTCCTGTGTGTCACAGCTCTGGCTCCAGGAAGCACAGTTTCAAAGGATTTCTACATAGCACTAGAGTAAATCTCAACCATCCTGGGCACAGAACACCCACCAGGCTGTTTGTGTCCATCAGGAGCAGGCAAGGGAGTGCTTGGCTCAGGGCCGAGGAGCCTTCAAAAGCAGCAAAGAATGCTGGCACGCAGACAGGGTGACTGTCCGTCGGCCCCACCCACTGTTCTCTGCCTGGGGTACTTGGCAGCCCAAGCCAACCACAAGACAAGTTTTATCATCTGTTAAACCTGTCGTTTGGAAACAAAAATGACTTCAATAAAATATTTCAACAATTATAGTCCGTTTTAATGAGGTGTGTACCACATAATTACAGATTTAAAAAAAATGTATAGAGTTTCAAAATCCAGCACCCTGGCTTGTGGAGTTAGCTCTCCTCCCCTTGGGATTTCCAGCTGCAGCCCCCACCTGAGGGGACGTGGCATACCTGTGGAGTCCTTCCTCCCCTCCCCTACACACCTTGGCCCAGACAGTCATTCTTTCCACTTCTACCCGGACTCCCAGAATTCTCCAGGCAGCTGTGAACTTGCCCATAGGAGGGGCCTGAGGCAGGGAAAGCCTGGAGGGCAGGGCGATTTCCTCTCTTGACTTTACTCATGTGCATTTTTTTTGGCATGTGTATGTGGTATACATGTGTATGTCTGTATGCACATAGAAGAGCAAAATTGGTGCTGTGTCTTCCTTATTTGCTATCTACTATATTTATCAAGGTGAGGTCTCTCGTTGAATCTGGAGCTTGCCAATTCCTGCTGCTTTAACTAGCCAGCTTGCCCCAAAGGTCTCCTGTGTCTGCCACTTTCTTGAGTGCTTTGATTACGGAGGCAGGCACATGGCTTTTATGTGGGTTCTGGGCACCCAAACTCTGGCCCTCGTGCTTACGAGACAAGCAGTTTGTACACCTACTGAGCCTCTCTCAGACCCCCAGTGGTTTATTTTTAAAATCAGAGAATTAGAATTTCCTAAAAAAATGCTGTAGAGGGGAACCCCTTTTAATTTTTTATTTCCGCAACATTTTTCTTTATTTAACTGATCCGTAGAACAAAGGCTCTTTATGCTTATGGGCCAACATATGATGTCTCAGTACATGCATGCCCTCTGTGATGTTCAAGTTGGATTAAAAACACACACACACACACCTCACACCTATCATTTCTTTATGATGAGACCATTGGGCACTGTCTAGATTTTTGTTTGTTGGTTTTGTTTTATGGTTTGTTTTTCGAGGCAGGGTTTCTCTGTGTAGCCCTGGAAGTCCTGGAACTCCCTCTGTAGACCAGGCTGGTCGCGAACTCACAGAGATCCACCTGCCTCTGCCTCCCAAGTGCTGGGATTAAAGGCGTGCGCCACCACTGCCCGGCAGGCGCTGTCTAGATTTTTGAAGTGTACAGTATGTATAAGAGTCCTCATGTCTGCACGGCAGGACAGTTACTGACCAAGCCACCTCTCCAGCTCAGTTGCCCATCCTTTAAGTTTTCAGGACTCCTTACATGCTCTGGATGTCAGCTTCTGGCCAGGTGACTACTTTGTAAGTCTGTCTGCCATCTCACAGGCTGTCCCTTCACTCTGTTGATGGCTTCCTTCTGTGCAGACCCTTTTCAGCTCGATGTTATCCTCCTTTTCAAGTGAAATTTCCAAAGAAAAGCTCATTGTATAGACTTAAAGACAGGTGCTTAGACCAAGTAGGACATGGTCCTAAGCCTCCTTGGGGCAATTTGTAGCTCCAGTGAGATGGCTCAGTGGGTAGAGGCTCTTGTCACCAAGCTTGATAACTGGAGTTCCATCCCTAGGACGCACATAAAGAAAGGAAAGAATTAGCTCCCTCAAGCTGCCCTTTGGCACACTCCCCAAATACCATTTTAAAATGGTAGCAATGACACGGGGGTAAGTCACTTCTAAGCCCCCTTCCAACTCTTCTACTTATTCAATATTTACTGAGCATCCACAGTTGCCAGATCTGAATTGGTTCTGGATAGATAATGGGAACAAGGCTGGCCCAATCCCTGACCTAGAGCCTCATGGGATCTTATTATCTTGTGGGGCATGGACAAGGGCCTGTCCACTCTTCAGCCTTCAAGTACTCCATGGAGGCCTCAGCACAACCCTGGGATGGGGCATCATGAGTCACTCACATGTGTGGGGTACACTCAGGCTTGGAAAGTCTCACAGGGTCCCACACTTCCTCAAAGTATCTCTAGGACAGCATCTAGATTTTTGTAGCTGCCATGAGTCCAGTGCCATCTTTACACACTTGCTGCACACCTGGAAAGCTTTAGTCTGTCCGGGTGTCTGCTCAACACTTGAGCAAGCCGTCTTTCTCACCCACTGTACCCTTGGGAGAGTTCTGCATCCTCAGGAGAGCTCTCTGGGTGGATGCCCTCCACAGATTAACTTCTTTACCCGGTGCACCGAAGAATCTTGGCCTTCCCTCATCTTTCTCCCCTTCTTCCCGCTGGCAGGCTCGCCCCAGCAGATTTGCAGCAGGGCCCACTCCAGCAGCTTTGACTTCTCTCTGGTAGCATACATGTGCACACAACAGGGAGCGAGCTGCTTGCTCATGAACGCCTGTGTGGGTGAGGAAGGGAAGAAAGCTGTGGAGTAACAGACAATGTTGAAGGCGTTACCAAACCTATTCGTGCAATCACTCTTTCTCCATGGTCTTCCTTCCTACAGATCCAATTGCCCGTGGAAAATGTTGTTCCAAAAATATCAAATGGAAAACCACAGAAATAAAAAATCCATAATTTTTACTCACTTCTATTATAGTATGTGGTCATAGCTTTTACTAGAGTATATTGTAATTGTTCTAATTAAGTTACTTATAATTACTATCTTGTGATTCATGGTTATTGTTAATCTCTTACTATGTCTAATTTATGAACTAAACTTTATCATAGGTATTGTGTACTGCATAAGAAAAAAAAACATAACACTTATAATCGGGTTTGGTACTGGCTGTGGTTTCTGGCATCCAGGAGCCCGTGAGGGAAGAATCTCCAGTGGATAAGGGCACGGTGGGGATATGGTATGTAATGTGAGTCGATGCACCAGTGAGAAAGGTTGATGACTGGATATAGAGATGATGGATGGGTTAATGTGTGTATGCAAATGAGAGGACACAGGTTTGTATCTGTGTGTGGATCTCTGTATGAACCGATGCTTCTCAGAGAGAGTGAGTGATTGACAGGGAGGATGAGGCCGCAGAGAGAGGAGCAAGTGGAAGGGTGGGTGGATACCGGGAGTGTCTGAGTCACTGCTGGGTTCGAAGTTGTCCTGGGCTTGTGAGCAAGCCAGGCTGCAGCAAGTTTGCCACGGTAGTCCTTTCTATGACACACGTAGAAGAGGCATCCTTTCCCTTAACCCCGAGGGACTGTGGCAGACAAGCAGTGGCCAATGGGTGGAGGAAATAACCCGCGTGGGGACCCTTGCTGTCTGCAGGTTTGGATTGGCTGCTGTGGAGGCCAGTGACTCAAGGCTGAAGCTTTCCAGGAGGCATTGAAATGTGCGCCTGAAGCAGCTCCCTGGTCACCCAGGGATGCCACTGCCTGCAGCGGGGCCACCTGCCTGGTGTGAACAGGCATGGGGGGGAGCGTTGCTGGATAGTTTTCACCATCACCCCGCCAGAAGGACCCAAGTGACATCCTGATAATTCTATGACAAATGTTTGCCTTGAGGCTCTGGACTCTGGTGCCAAATTTCAAGTCCACAGAATAGAGTGCTTCTGAGCTTGGGAGGCTCAGGAGAAAGGTGGAGGGAAGAGCAAGACACAGAGCGAGAGGGAGAGAGAGGAAGTGTGGAGATGTGGCCAAGGGGGGAATAGACAATGCCTATTGAGGACCATGGGCTCCCGAAAGGTGCCTGCCAAGAGGCCACTGTGAAGGTAGAGAACCAAGGACTGAGGGTTACTGGTCAAGCAGGGTCTCCCTGTGACAGGGTGTGGTGTGGGTTCTGGTCACTAAGTACATCATATGTTCACACTGTACCTGGTGGTTGTGTAACGTCCAACTTCCATTAGTGTTATGCTAGCCACTGATCCCACAGTGCCAGGTGGGATTCTAGAGACCCGCGGTGAGGAAGAAGGGCAGACCAGAGTGGTAGAAGAGTCTCAGTGGGGCGTGAGAGGAGACTAAAACACTGGTTGTTGATGTTGTTAGGGCTTTAGAGCTCTGGGTACATCTGGGAGACAATTCCGACATCTCATGTTGTCAAAGATGTGTGATCCAGGAGAGCTTTGAAGACAGATAGTTTAGGGACTTTGATGGTGGCTAAGCAGGTTCCAGAGGGGGTCTGGCTGCGGGTCACTGCTGTGGGAAGAATATCAGGGGTCCCTGTGGCTGACTTTGTAGGATCAGTGGCTGACTTTGTAGGACAGGATGTCTAGAGATCACTGGCCCCTCGGATGCGGGTATTGATGCTACCACCGGCTCTGAGTCAGGAAACCAAGGAGGTTCCTGATGGCACCGGCACAGGCCTGGTTTGGCAAGGAGGACAAGGACCTTACAGAAGGGCCCACAGGGTTTCCTCCTTCTTCTGATTAATTTCCTGCCCATGAAGGTACCTACTGGGAAGGCCTGCTGCAGCCCGTGGGACCCATTCTCTCTCCTCCATGCCTGTGCCACACAGACACATATCTGCTTCCAGCTCAGTGCCTATGGGGAACAGAGAGGGAGGGCCAGGGCCGGGGCCTGTACTTGGCTTCAGCCTCTGCCCCCAAGGTCATCAGGTGGCCATTCCCCCAGTGGAAAGGGAGATGATGCAACTGGAGGCAATGCTGTGTCCCTGGGGCAAAGGAGGGCACTTTGTTAGGTGCCCGTGAAATAGGAGCCACTGGCCCGGCTGCCATCTGCTTTGCTAATAATCAAGGGATCTGGGAGGCCCCTGTTATTGCAGAATGACAACTGATCACCTTTGTTCTCCTGAGAGGACTGCCATCCTTGGGCGGGAGGCACACACCTCTGACCCTGCGCTGCCGGTTCCGTAGACCAGGAAGAGACTTCGGTTTGATGGCTTCCTTCCTTCCTTCCTTCCTTCCTTCCTTCCTTCCTTCCTTCCTTCCTTCCTTCCTTCCTTCCTTCCTTCCTCCCTCCCTCCCTCCCTTCCCTCCCTCCCTCCCTTCCTTCCTTCCTCTCTTCCTCCCTTCCTCCCTTCCTTGTTTGAGTCCTTTTCTTCCTTATTCACTGGCATAGCAGCCAACCCTACTTGTACTAGGGCCAGGTACTGTGTCCCTGCTGGGATGGGTAGGGGCTTGAGGCTGTAGGCACAGCTGGGGCTACCCAGGGAAGTCCAGCCTTGCTCTGAATAAAGCATGCAACACTGGGGGATGTCTCCGATCTGTTTCCTTCTCGGCAAATGGCACTGCCAGTGCTGTAGGGTGTGTGTGTGTGGGGGGGGGGTGTTTGAAGGTAGAGAGCGAGGTAGAGATTGCTACCTAGAGTTTCCAGCTTCCTGTTTCCATCCAAGAACTCATCAGAGATGAGTCAAAGCAGGGTACTGGGAGGAAGTTTATCACGGGGTGGGGTCACACTCCACTGGCAGTGTGGGCTTCTGGTGCTGCACTGCAACAATCTCTGCCAGCTTCTTTTATGGGCAGACTTTAACGAAGGGAAGATTATTCATGAGTTAAGGCGAGGGATTCCACGAACAGGTCAGGATTTCTCAAACACTGTTTCCTTCTCATTTCTGTCCTTTGGGGTTTTCCAGACGTGTCATAGCCCCTGATGCATGATGGGAGCAGGCAGCTCTGCAAGGGTGACAATACGGAGACGCTGTTACACTGAAGCAAAGAACAGTTAGTGGTTGGATCAGCTGTGTTAGTCCCAGCAGGTTGGGGTGGTCTATGCCTGAACTCTTGGAGTAGTCACATGGTGTTCTGCTAGGAATTGGACTCCGGTTACATCAGCCTCCAGCCTCCCTGCAGTCTGTCCCTCCTGCCCCGCCCAGCATACCTGTCTAGTCTTCCTCAGTGGGACTACCAATGGGTAGGCTTTGGAGCACTTAAGGTAGTTAGGGAGGGTGCATTCCCTAGCAGTGTCTGACATGCTCATGTCCAGTAGAGGGCCAGAGGCCTAATCCAGTCCTAGCCTGGCACCATCCAGGAAGCTCTGTGAGGGAGGAATAAAGGGGGAAGTGGTGTCAGAGTACAGCCACACCCTCACTGCCTAGGAAAACCAGGCATGGAGTCAAGAGATAAGATTGTAGCAGCTATAGAACACCAAGCTGGAATCTTCTGGACTCTTCTAGATAGATAGATAGATAGATAGATAGATAGATAGATAGATAGATAGAT
>CABHPH010139387.1:0-47789 GCA_902168325.1 Peromyscus nudipes
CCACCATATGTCAATGCAGATACATGTGTGGTGCTTCCTCCTGCTCTTCTGCTGCAGCTCATGTTCAGCTGGGAGCATAGTTTCGTCATCTCTTTCAAAGTTTCAAACAGTAACAACTTAATCTGTCAGGAAGAATGAAGCATTTTACCTTGGGACATTTCCAGAGAAACTAGAATATATATGTGCATTCTTTTTTTTTTTTTTCAAAAACCAGTGCCAGTGTATTTCACACACGATGTTCAGTCTTAAAATGATTGTCATTCGCTAGTTATTGGAGCAACCTGATTGAGCAGTGACTGTACCCCATCACTTGTAATGAGTTACAGAGAGATGTTTGCCTTCCCTAATTCTGGCAAGTCCCCTTTCTAGTCCGTATTTTTATCCAGGCATCCTTCTGATGGTATGATTACAGTATTGAACTTCCTTCCTTGATGAAACACAGGACTGTTTTCCAAGACTAGCTATGACTGTACAGCGTCATTAGTGTCCATTATATTGCTATTAATTTAAAAATAGTTCTAAGCTGGGGGTGGTCGCTCACACCGATAATCCTAGCACTTAGAAGAAGGAAGATGCTGGAGGGCTGAGGCAATTTGGGTTACACCCGTGTGTTCTAGGACAGGGTGAGACTTCTTCAAAAAGTCAGAAATCTTCTGTTGGCTTCATATTTTTTCTATCATTTGCCTACAAACATGGGATTTGTGGTAGGAATGTGAAGACAGAAGATCTTTGCTTTTGTAGTTTTCTAAGACCTGACTTGGCAGCTGTGGAGCACCTTTCTTTGTGGGGAGCACTCCGGACAATGAAGGGAGTCTGTTAAGGTGATTTTTTTCTTTCCAGTGTAGGTAAGGGATAAGAATCTCAGTCTGTGCTGTGGCTCCATGTAGTTTTGTGCTTTCTGATCTTTGGGTATTCTATAGGCCTTGGACCTTGGGACAATTTGTATAGTTAATATCTTGCTACAATTTAGAGTTGTAAATAAAAGATGCATAAAGTCATAGTTTTAAACAAATACATAATTTGGGGCCTTGCTTTTTATCTTTCCATCTTAATATTGAAAGACCAACTAGGTTACTGAGAGAAAAGCATTTGTATCAGGAGTGCAACTAGTATGGAGATCATAAGTAAAGTAAACGCTCTTCTAATTTTCCAGAATCCGGGTTGCTCTGGTACTATTAGCCTTTTGTTCACCTTTAGGCTACAAAATTGTAGTCTTATCTTTATATGCAAACACGGTTTGAAATACAAAAATCTTAACTAGAAATCTTTTCAGTTTTTCCTGGTGCTTTTCATTAACCTCCAAGGAGATGGGCAAGTGCTAAAACCATCCCAGAAGTGGGCAGAAAAGGATGGGGTTTTCTGTATAAGTCTGCTTTTTTCCACATTCCCAAATGTGTTTCTTCCATAAGTCTTTCTCCATGCCAGCATGGCAGATGCTGAGTGTGAATTGCTTTGTTCATATTGATCGTTATATCGTTATTTCAGGATTAAAAAAGTAAGACAAAGTTGTTTTTGTTGTTGTTGTTGTTGTTTTTTGAGATGGGTTCTCTGTGTAGTTTTGGTGCCTGTCCTGGATCTCACTCTGTAGACTAGGCTGGCCTTGAACTCACAGAGATCTGTCTGGCTCTGCCTCCCAAGTGCTGGGATTAAAGGCGTCCGCCGCTGCCGCCGCCGCCGCCGCCACCACCACCCATGGCATTTATTTTTGGAGTATTTATATAAAGAGTATATGATGCAGGAAAGACTTTATGCAAAATTGCTATATTTCAGCATTCCTTTGAATAGATCTTTTTGTAAACAGTAATAACTTTTTCCAAGGGGAAACTTCTTGAACAGTTTTGCTGTTTGTTCTTTGTCCATTTGGGGACCAAACAGTGATCATATTGCAGTGTTTATAGACAAATGTATATCTGCTCTTCAGTAAACTAATATAAAGTCTGTGTTTTAGAAATCAAGAAAGTAAGACAATAACAAATACATTAAAGGCACCAACCATTGAAGCTTAATAGCTATGGATTGCTCAGAGTCCAGGGAAGACACTACATCCAGCGTGGGATATCTGAGGGAAAACAATCTATGTACACTATGTATGCTCTTATGTCTGTTAACTTTATTTCTCTGGGATGAAATCCTGTCTACATAGCTTCAGTTCCGTCCTGACACTCAGTTCCTCTTTGTCCCCTCATTTACTGCCATCTCATAGTCCTGCTAACAACTAAGCTCTTATGCTTCCAGCCTCATCTTCATCCTCTGCTTCTTCACCCTCCATCTCTACTTGCCCTCTACTCCTGGCTCTGATGAACTCTACAAGAGTTCTGCCCTACCATCTACTAAATCTCTGTGTTCTTCCCTTTTCCCTGGTCATGCCATTTTGTCTCCTCTACAGAAAAGGCCTGTTTCTTTTCAGGTTCCCTGCCTCCTCAGAAATGTTGCTCCACCCTACCTTCTACCTTGATATGTAAAAACCTCTTTTGTTCTTAGTCAATTGCTCTGGAGAACCATTAGGCCTCAAGGCAAGGGGATGGTCTGAGCTTCATTAGCACAAGAAGCAAAGCTATACATCTCCATCCAGCCTGTCTTTGCCTGTGTGACCTTAGTCAAGTACTGGCCCAAGCAGGAAGTTCACACACACACATTCTATGGGAATTGTGAGCACAAGAAATTCATAACAAGGCACAGCTGAATATCAAGCTGTGTAACACCAAATAGTTCATGCTAGATGGTTTCCCACCTGACTGACCCTTGGCCTGGTCAAGGTATAGCTTTAATACACAGCTGGACTCCTTATAACATATTCTTGTGGCTTGCCACAAATAGCTACTGAAAAGCAAATCAAAATAGTGAAGTTTGAATATGAAAATGTCCATTGCCTCTTAATTAAATGCACTTGCAACAGCTCACGGTCTATTTATTGTATGGTTGATTTTCAATAAAGATTTCAAGTTTCAATTTGGACTAGGAGGTGACAGAATACCAAGAAGGACGGAGGCCGTTGCTGGTGACTATCTCTTCTCTCAGAACATGATTTGATGGCTCGTGACAAACTGTCATTCCTGTTCAGTACGTGCTTGTATTTGAAATCATGGTCCACTCCTGCCATCTTGAAGTACCTAAAGGCCAAAGTGATGAGGACGTAGTACAGTTAAGGGCACAGACATTGCTACCTTTGTCACTTATTCAGCCAATAAAGAGACCAATAATCATCTTTTAGATGACAACTCTACTTGTACCATCTGTGCTCATCGGCCTGTAGCTTGTAGTAGCATGAGTTATGGACCGTGAACTGTACTGCCTCCATCACCCACAGCGTGCCATATTGCAATTTTGGTTATGCCTAAGAAAACAGATTTGAAACTTGTATAAGTTGGTATTAAATATTGACAGGATGAGCGTGTGTGTGTGTGTGTGTGTGTGTGTGTGTGAAACTTAGAGATGTTGGTCTATTAGAAGGACAAGAGAAACATTTGTGAACTCAGAAGATGAATGCTTGTCAATGTTTTGTTAGTTTGGGATAAGAGGTCCTTCAATTGTTGGCTTGATGATATAAAATTTTATAGTAGTACAATCTGGGATGGTAGGATTATTGTTTCTACACCAAAGGAGAGAGAGAGAGAGAGAGAGAGAGAGAGAGAGAGAGAGAGAGAGAGATTCCTTTTCAGGAATCCTTAGGCGCTCATGACCCTGAGTAAAATCAAGTTTCTTTATTATGTAGATGAAGTTCAAAGGAAGGACAAAATAAAGTTTCTCATTTCCAAAATGACTTCAGTGTACTTCATTAGGAACTTGACCATTTGGGTAACTCTTCTACCTTTAGAAAGTATATTCTCATAGAGTCAGCTATCCAGTCATAACGGGATTTTTAACATCTTCATATTACTTCTAAATATTTATTTCTAAATATATGACCCATATCTGAAAACTATAAAATTTCAATCAAATGACATAAATATTTCAGTTTAATTTTAATTAAAGTGTTATATATATGTAAATTTAAGCCATGATTATACCCAGCCATTTGGGGCTCCTCTGGGACTTCAGATGGAGACTATAATCAGTGTACATTAAAGGGGAATGTACCTTGATTGATCACATACTCAGGAAGGACCAGAGCTGTGTAGCCCTTGGACACTGGGAATGAAGGAGAAGATGCTGGCAGGCTCAGCAACGTACTTGTGAAAGCCAGAGCAGTGGCCAGGGTTAAGAATTCAGAAGTTACTCTTTGGAGTTTAAATACCCAAGTCTTCATCTGTTTTCAGTAAATGCCTATCATTAAGTGTTATGAAGGAACACAGATGAGGATTGGTTACTCTTCCTTGCTTCCTTGCTTCCTTGCATCCTTGTTTGCTTGCTTGCTTGCTTGCTTGCTTGCTTGCTTGCTTGCTTGCTTCCTTCCTTCCTTCCTTCCTTCCTTCCTTCCTTCCTTCCTTCCCTTCCTCCCTCCCTGCCTCACCCCCTGCCTCCCTCCCTCTCTCTCACTCTTTTTCTGAGACATGGTCTCTTTATATAACTCTGGCTGTCCTGTAACTCTTTATGTAGACAAGGCTGGCTTCAAACTCCCAGAGATTCACTTGCCTCTTCCTCCTGAGTGCTGAGATTAAAGGTGTGCACCATTTTGTGTACACTCAGCTTTGTTCATCATTATTTGATAAAAGAATGGGCATAGTTATGTTGACCAAAGATAGCTTTTTGTTTGTTTGTTTTTTGTTTTGTTTTTTTGTTTTGTTTTTTGAGACAGGGTTTCTCTGTGTAGCTTTGCACCTTTCCTGGAACTCACTCTGTAGCCCAGGCTGGCCTTGAACTCACAGAGATCCTCCTGCCTCTGCCTCCCAAGTGCTGGGATTAAAGGCGTGCGCCGCCGCCGCTGCCGCCGCCGCCGCCACCACCACCACCCGGCCAAAGATAGTTTTTATTAAAGTCTGAGTGTATGAAAGTCTGGCTAAGAATAACAAAATGCTATCTCCTGCTGTTGCTTAACAAATACCCCACAGAGTTTAGAACATGCTGTTACAATGTTGTAGGCTCCTTAGTCATGAGGTGAGGCAGGGTCTTAGAGAGAAACATGCTGAGTTGCAACAGGAATGGGAGTGAAAGGTCTGGGGGAAGAAGGTGGGCTTTTGGTTTCTGTGGTTGAGCAAGTTAGTCACTGGGAGCTGGACTGTACTTGCTTAGCCTCACTCAGAAGGCTGTTCACAGTTGCTACCACTGTGACAATGATATTCAGTACAAGAAAAGGAAGTATATTTAATGTATTTAAACAGAGGGTCGTCCTTCTGGAAATCTTCCAGATTTTTTTTTCTCCTGAACCAATCCATGATCTTCTTATAAAGTCTAGATGATCCTATTTCTTTCGTCTGTATAAAAATAAAAATTATTAGTTTCTATCTTGCATAATGGCACATCCACCCTCACCATTCATGTTGCCCAAGCTCATTTTTCTAATTGTTGTTGAATGACGAATTTTCTTTGCAACATAATGCATCTTCCAGATGAAAAAAAAAATCACAAGAAGGAAAATGGCATTCTCACACTGTGCCAAAAGCAGATTTGAATATTCGAGACAGTTGAGCTCAGTGGACATTTCTTGATGTCATCTGCCGGTGAAGATATTCAGGGAGTTCCTTTTCTTGGTAGTTTTTCTGGAATTCCACTAAAGAGCAAATTACATTTTTAAATCAAATTACATTTAATTTGCAAAAGAAAGGATGTGTCCAAAGAGCCCTTTTTATTTTCTGAGTCTTCTGATGCCTAGGAAATAAGAGCCAGAAAGGACTGCTCTGCTTCTTTTAATCAGTCCTTCCACAGTGGACCAGACAGGACCCTGGAGTTCATATTTATGTGAGGAACCAAAGGCTTCATAAATTATGGTTGTTGAATCTAGCCTTCAAGAGGCAGTGAACTGAAGTAATACAGAAATATATAAAAATAACATAAACACTTCTACAGCGTGTCCGCAGTGGGCTCCAAAGGTGCGGTACAGTATGTGACTGACAGATATGTAATCTTAGTGCTTCATTTTCTCCTTCAAGAAATACCATTAATTAAGGATTCATCAGAAATACAGCCTCTAGCATGAATACACCATTCCAAGAAAGAGAAGTGTTGTGACATAAGGAATAACTAAGACTGGGGACATTTTCCCTTGGGAGTATAAATTTTAATAACATCTCTGATTTAAAGTCACATAGTTCAATGTGTAAGGAAAATTTATTGGTATGACTTTTCTGAACACATTTACTTGAACTTCAGCAAATATGAAAACATATGCTGTTGACATCTTGGTGTAGTGTTTAGGCATGGGGCCTCACCAACTGACAAAAGGGACTTACAGATGCAGTGGTCATTTCCTTAATGAGATTCAAGATGAAATCTGTTGTTACGCACAGATGTGCAGTGACATTTACCAAACGTGTGCTGATGTTTTTGAATTAGGCACAATGTTTGAAATGTGCCAGCCCTCAGGAAATCATGTCACCACAAAGGGTTGCCAGCCAATCCATCTCAGGAGCGTGCCAGACACTGAAGTTTTTGATTTATGCCCTGAGTTATGATGCCTTTGGAGCCTCACTGCTGTGAAATGGACCCTCCTGTGTATTGGAAGCTCATTGAACATGGATCTCATTAAAGCCGGTGGCTCCCCAGCCTCCGCTGTCCTCTCTTAAAGAATCACAAACCACCTATTTAATTTTTTATTCTACTTCTTTCCTTGGCTTTGACATCAATTAAATAAAATGGGGCTGTTTATAATATTAAAGGCTCCCCTGAGATGAAAAGTGGAGAGGCAGTTATGCCTTAGAATGCCAGGCAAGAATATGTATGAGTTATTCAGTATTTATTGGCCCTTTATTGTATGTCAGAAGGTAGAAATAAAAGATGAAGTCACATTTCTTATCTTCAAGTTCTTCTGTGCTGCTATAAGGTGGTGCTTTGACCTTTGTACCTTAATACCACATGCTCAGTCATTCTTAATCTTAATTTTCTCTGTTAGCCTCACAGCCTGCATAAACCTGGGTGCCCTTTACCAGAGTGTTTCTTTCTATACTGAGTTAGCGAAGCAAATCTGTGAACTGTTCTTTTTAAGCCCATTAAAATTCATTGTCACCACCCTATAGACTAGCTAAATTAGCTAAATATAGTACAATATAATATAATATATTTATATTAAAGGCCACTGATAACTGAACTATATTTTCATGTCATCTACTATTTCAAAAGTCATTGTTAAGGACAGTTCCATTTTGCATACCATTTTATTTCTATTTCCTGTAAGAGACCATTAGTGAGATCTTACAACAATTCCTTAAGGCTACACACTCTTGTAGGAGGAAAGCAAAATGCCCACACTTGCCCAATTTAAGATTTTTTTTTTTTCGAAATGATCCTTGGTCATCTTTTTTTTTAAATTTTTTCTTTTTAAAGATTTATTTATTATGTATAGAGTGTTCTGCTTGCATGTGTCCCTGCAGGCCAGAAGAGGGAGCCAGATCTCATTACAGATGGTTGTGAGCCACCATGTGGTTGCTGGGAATTGAACTCAGGACCTCCAGGAAGAACAGCCAGTGCTCTTAACCTCTGAGCCATCTCTCCAGCACCCAATTTAAGATTTTTATTGTCTCTGATTATAGCATTCTGCCTCCTGCCTTTGTTTCTTTTGATTCTGCCAGTCAGAAGACGACATCACTTTGTTAGTAAACATGTACTATCACCCCCTTTCCAGATATTTGCTTCTTCTACTTCCTCCTGTACATGTTTGCTGTTGCGATAGATGAATCTTTATTTTAATATCTGATCTGAGGGCTGGGAACGTATTTCAGTTGGCAGAGTGCTAGACTACCATGTAGGTAATCTGGGTCCTGAGTTCCCTTCCTAGCACCCTGTAAATCTGGTGGAGTGCTGATGCACACCATCAATCTCAGCATTCAGGAGGTAGATGCAAGAGGAGGAGACAGCACTCGGGGTCATCTTTGGTTACATAGAGAGTTCAAGGTCAGTGTAGCACCTTATCTGCCAGCTCAGAGTTTCTACCTGGAGCTGAAGCCTTCACAATTTTGCTCATATATGGCCCCTTAATGAAAGCCTTTGTGGCAGGTGCTGATGCTGCCTTGGATGTCAGCTTATCCTCTTCTGCTTCCTTGGCAGTCTTTCCCCTTGTTCTTGCTGTCTGTCTAATGGGTTTCTAATCCCCTTTGGCCATTGTATCAGCCGAGATGCACCAGTGGCATCCTTTGGAGCTGATCAATCATCAGGTTCTTTCTTCTCTAATTTCTTACAACTTTCCTTTTCTGCTCTTTCTTTAGTAGAGCACAATTTTCTGGTCAAAGATACTGCTAGAAAAGAAGTTCTGATTCTGTTTGCATTGAGAAATATAAAACTTTCATATTGGTCTCAATATAATGCTAGCATGTCCAGGAGGGATCTAAAGTCTTTCTGGTAGCAGCTGGAAAGAAAATGAAGAGCTAGACATCTGAACTTCTAATGTAGAGTCAGTCTCTAAGCTGCATTTTTTTTTGGAATAATGCTTCCCAAAGAGGGATGTTGCCGTCGGCTAGTTACCACACATTCAGGCCTACAGTTCATCCTTCACTCCATCGCTCCTTAGGCTCATGCAAAATCTGATGGTCCAGTCACTCCTTTAAGTTAATCCAAGTCAGTCCCCCATATGATTCAGTTCCATCTTCTTTAACATTAGTAAAATTGCCAACGTGAACACTTTGCACCCAAGAAACTTCTTAGCCTGATTCAGCCATTGCTTTATTCTGTCTCTGTCTTTAAATTGAGTCTTAATTGCCAACCCTTTCAACTCTTAAAACTGATCTTAGTTCCATCTTTGATAAATCAGGAAAAAAATGACTCATAATTCAGGAGACATTATCTGATGATTGTTTCAAATTTAACTTGACATGGAGCAATTAATACTGTAAGCTTAGAACGGAAGGATAAAAGAACTGAGTATGTAAATGAAGAGGAAAGGTTAAGAAACGAAGCTTGTAGCATTAACATGATAATGGAGAGCAATGTCTGTATCTCATTTATTTTTTTGTTTGTTAATTTATTTTTTTTTTAGATGGAGTCTCTCTCTCTCTCTCTAGCCCAGGGTAGTTCCATCTTGAAGTACAGATAAAATGTAGTTATGAATATATTTAGCATTCCAGAAGGTGAAGTAGGGAACTTACTGAATGAGTTTTGAGAAACAGAGAGCTTCATTTCCTTAAAATGAAGTGGCTTTTAACTTCCCTGTGCCTCATTAGCACTTTGCAATGTGATAATATGATTTAATGGCCTGATATTAATGTAATACTTGTATTCAGCATTTTCACAATGGAATTTGTATTTTAGGCTTCATATATCTATTATTAAATCATCTTTTCACTGCTGTTTCCTAACTTGTAGCCATGTAAAACAGAAATTCATGTATTTTCCAGAAATTGCTTCCACTTTCCTTCCTGCTCTTTTGCCTACTACACCTGACCTTTGCCAGTGTTGTCACAGTTGACCTAAGGTTTATCCATTCACTGTTTATTTTATTTATTTTTTATTTCCATGTTCCACATCTATGCTGGCTAATCCTGAGCCTCAATTAACAATATACATATTGTTAACCATATATAATATATAGTTATATAATATATATTAGTTTTCCTAGACAGAGTTTCTAGGATATCCTAGCCCTATCCAAACTCAGAGAATTGTATGCCTCTGCCTTCCAAGTGCAACAGTATTTTTTTATGGAAGTGTATTACTACCGCACTCCTTGTAATTTAATTTTGGTTTATTAGATAGAAAACGACACAGTTGCATTGCTGTGAACAAGACTTGTGAGAAGAAAGAGTAGGACAACCAGGGAATTCCCTGCATCCTATTTTTCATGCCCAGAACTTGTTAGTCTTCAGAATCTATGTCTTGGTGTTTATGGGTTTTAGCCAAAAAACAGTGAGACAGAGACAGAATTCTGTATAAGTTAAAAATGACTGATTGACCTGAGCTTCCATCTCCATCCACTCCAGTTGCCATGGTAACTGCCCTAACTAGAATCAGGACAATTTGCATTGCTGTGACTTTTCAAAACGGATTCTTTAACCCCATTGAGTTACTCTGCATGAAGTACCAGTCAGTGGAGAGAAGGCTTTCTGAACTTACACAAAAGGTTCCTTCAACACAGAAGGTGAAGGGCATTCCACATACCCAGAGAATGTTGTCAAGAGGTCCCAAATGCCATTGAAGCCTCCTAGTATATTGAAACCATGGATAAAATTTGCAGGTTACTTGTGCTTATGTGATTTAAGGAAATCCTCCCCACCTCAACTACTTCATCAGAATTATATTCCATTTTCTGAGCATTTAATAAAAATTTTTAAAATAATTTAAAAATTAAAAAAATGATTTTGAGCATTTAATAAAGATAACTAGGTCAATAATAGGGAACAGCTAAATTGACTAAAGGAAGCTAAACAGTTCTAGAATTTAAGAAGCAGCTATTTGCGAAAAGAACTAGGCTTTGGTGTTAGAATAAAACTGTCTTTATTATATGTGTGGTCTGAGCAATAAGTTAGCCTTTGTGAGACTCAGTTTTCATATTCATAGAAAGTAGATAAGGACATTGCCCTGCAGCAATGATTCCACATTAAACAGACATTTACATCATGGAATGTGTTTAGTAGGTGTTCTCATAAAGATAGCTCACATAATGATTGTTGTTATATCATCAAATCTTTAAAAATTTATCACTATACACTTGATCTTTCAAGTGTCCTTAACTTTTAAATGTAAAGTCCAATTAAAAAGCCATTGTGTTAATTGTTTTCCAACAGTTTTCAAAAGTCACTCCTTGGCCTTTACTGAGTGTTTTAATTATTTGTGATCTGGGCAGTTAGTGAGACTGTGCAAGGTATGTGCATTATAAACAAATTAGCATCAACATATTTAATCATTTAGTCATTAAAAATATAGCTTTCCTAGGAAGAAAGTTTAAAGCATATTCTTAGAATTAGCAGGGAAGTGGTTTGTACAGTGGAGATTGGTGTGTACAGCTGCTTGGGCTCCAGCAAATGGTCTTTTCTAATTATAAAGCATTTGTCTCAGAACATTTGGCAGCTGAAATTTAGCTTGAGGAAAACATATGCCCTTACAATGTTGAGAAGCAGTTGTGAGTTCCATGGAGTCCCTCGAGGTCTCTTCCAAGCCCCTGATTCTGTCACACTAAGTATTTGGGTGTTCATAGATGATTTCAGCATGAAGTGAAGGACAACAGCAGGAAGCTTGTAGAATCCTTGGGGCATCTTATGGCAGAAGTTGTTGTTCTTTAGTGTTGAAAGTGAAGTAGAAGTATAGCTAAGGATTCTTTCCTTATGATTCTTATAGGTAAACAAACGTTTTATTGTGGGTCCCATCTACTGAGATGATTCACTGAGAAACAGCTGAGTAGATGTTCAGTTTTGCTTTTTGTTGCCAGTGACAAATGACATGACCAAAAGCAATTTGGAGAAAAAGGGGTTTATTTCATTTTACAGCTCATAGTTCTCCATGAAGGGGAGTAAGGGCAGGGTCTCAAGGCGGAAACCTGGAGGCAGGAACTGAAGCAGAGGCCATGGAGGCTAAACACTGTCAACTGCCTTCCTCTTATGGTTTGCATTGGCTGCTTTCTCCCACCCAGGACCAACTGCCCAGGGTGACACTGACCCAGTGTGCTGGGCCCTCCCACCTCAATCATTAACCAAGAAAATGCTCCCCAGACTTTCTCATGGGCCATTCTGATAAAGGCATTTTATCAATTGGGGTTCCTCTTCCCAGATGACTCTAACTTGTTTCAAGTTGACAGAAACCTAACCAGGACCCTTGAGAAAATAAATCTCTTTGGAATCCTTGTCAGAAAATTTAACTAATAGAGAAAGATGCTAAAACATTGTATGAAGTGAAAAATCAGTTGTCTTCTAACATGAGGATCTGTGGTGCTTTTGCAGTGAAGTATAAAAATAGAGGAGGGCATTGCTTATATACCATATTTATGTATACATATTTAAAGTTAGAATGTATTTGAGGAGTTCTTGGTTTGCGCCATTCCAGGGTGCAAAGAAGTCTTTAGTAGGGAAATGGATATCTCCTTGCTCTTCTAGAGCCTCACTAACCAATAGAAACATAATATGAGTTAGATACATAACTTCATTCTTCCACAGCTTCCATCCAAAAGCATATGGAAGCAGGTATATTTTATTTAATCAAACACCTCCCCCAAATATTATCATTTTAAGACATGATCAACCTGAAATCATTCATGGATTTTCTTACTGTCTTAAAAATGCAGGTGTGATTTACATCTATTTGCCACATTGTAAGGGAACAGTAACCATAGCTGTCATATTAAGCAGTGAAGGCTGGTGGTGCACACCTTTGATCCCAGCACTCAGGAGGCAGAGGCAGGTGTATTTCTGAGTTCGAGGCCAGCCTAATCTACAGAGTGAGTTGCAGGACAGCCAGTACTGTTACACAGAGAAATCTTGTCTCTGGGAAAACAATACAAACAAGCGTATGGAGAATATAAAAAATCAAGGCTGCAGAAAGTTTTGTCTACAGACTGTCTGAAAACTTAAAATATGATTACAAACTCAACATCTGATGGTTAATTTTACATTTTGACTTGCTTGGGTGTAGCAATATTGGGGCAGTAGGCAAAATACCAATTATGGGTGTGTTTCCAAAAGAGACTAACATTGGCATCAGTACAATGAGTCAAGAAGGTCTGACCTCCCCTGTGTGGTTCCAGACAGAGCAAAATGTGGAGGAAACTCGGTTCTCTCATCTGACCTCCGTGGTTATATGAGCTAGTTTTCATAATGAGTCCCCTCTCTTGTGCCTATACCCAATCATGCTCCTGTGATGCCACTTGAGTCAGTGACAGTCCACACATGCAACAGTGGGCCCATAGCTACATTGCATCATTATTTATTAGCTACCCCAGCTTATGTATGTAGATAACTCAGTGATGGTCACATAGTGATGACATCATCTAAAACCCAGTCCTCAGGATGTGTCCTCTTGTTCTTTTGTAGATACATGTGTAAGTCTTTTGGAAAATGAAAAGACAACAGGAATGCATTTTATTTGGTTATTTCACCATGTAAATCCATCTGACCAATGCTTTGTTTATCCTGATAGAACACACATAACATGTATCATTCTAACAATTTAAAGAGTACGATTCCATGATATTTAAGTATATTCACGTTGCTAGCTGCAGAAATCTTCACCACCCTAGACTCAAACTCGGTACAAATAAACCAGTGATTTGCTATTTTCCTCACTCCCAGTCCCTAGCATCCACTTTTTTAATGTTTATTTTTCAATTTTTCTGTCTTTGAGTTTGGTCCTATGCATCTCCTATCAGCTGGAATCAGACAACATTTGTCCATTGGATATTCTTTATTTAACTGTGCATATTCTTAAAGTTAAACTGTATTATACCATGTATCTGAAATTTTAAGACTGAATAACAGTTGATCATGTGTTTATTCATACTTTGTTTATCAGTTCACTCCCCAGAGGACATTTGGATCATTTCAATCTTGCTACTATTATGACTAACGCCACAGTGAATATTGGCATACAGATACCTGCTTGTGTTCCTGTTGGCATTGATTTGGGGATGTATCTTGTAACCTTTTGGCAATACATGGGGTTCTGATTTCTTCACGTCCTCAGCAATAGTTATTTTCACTAGTGAGAGCCACCACAGTGGCTGTTAACTACTATCTCTCGGTATGTTGCTGCTGTTGAGTGCCTTTTGCCTCCTTCTTGGCTCTCTGTACGTCTTCTCGACCACGTTACAGAAAAAACACACTTGTCCTCAAACACAACATTTACTTGACAGATACTTGATAATTTTTCTGCCTCTTTAGAATGGCCCAAATTACTTTTCTATTAAAATATTTGTCCTAAGGCTTGTGGAAACTGGGTACATTTATTTCTAGTGCACAAATTTCTATTAGACCCAAAACATCAAGAGTAGTGTTAAGATAATTTGACTTTTTTATTATAGCAAGAATAATTAAAAAAACTCAGAGGAATCTATCTGAAAACATTGAGAATATATCTTACATTTATAATGTAGAAGTAAAAGAATTAAAAGACAATTTTGCTTATTATAAGTCACTTACATATGACTTTAAATTGTACATTTTTTTTGGCCTGGAAATATGAAGCAGTTATTTGCAAATATACCGTCACTTGCACTTTTGAATAATGTGAACACAACATTTATTTTTCTGGTACTGTAATTGCATTCACATCTATGTAGACTGTGGGATTTTAGGGTCAAATTCCCTCTCTGAGTTATCTACCTGAGATCTTTAATGCCTTGCAAACTGATTCACCTCTCTAACTTTATTGTTGTTACCAGACTTTATCCTTTAGGATAATTAAAAGAGCTGCTAACTGATCTCCCTCTCCCTGTCCCTCTCTTCTTCTCCTCCCTTTCCTCCCCCATCTCCCATTTCCCTGTCTCCTCCACCTTTTCACTGGCATGCTACTGCTAATATATTCCTTTGGAAGTAAATTACGTACTTCAACTGCCTCTTTTCTGACTTGCGTATCTAGACCAAGATTCACAGGCAGTCAGCCAGAGCCATCCCACTCTAACCCTATGGATTTTCCTTACCAGTTCAGTTTCTCCTCTAACTACCTCCTATCTCACCCAACAAACATCAGTCCATCTGGACCACTTGTGGTTTCCTCCAAGTGCTCCCTCCCCCCTCTCCTGACCAGTCTCCCCTTTCTGGCAAATGAGAGGGATATTAAAACGTCCTACCATCTCTACTGAGTACTTAATTCTGGAGAAAGGTCTTGCCAGGCTCCTGCTAAGCTCCGGTTTATTCTTTAGTTACTGAATTGTGCACACCCTTGGGCAGTGGCCCCAGGGAAGTCAGGGAGGTCACTGTTCATAAATAGCACCATGATATTTTGATATTTCAATATCACCCATGGGTGCAAGCTAGTGAAGACCCAGTCATTATTACTGATTTTTATATTTTTCCTAAAAGAGTTGCTTAGGACAGGAGGTTCTATCTTTAGCTCCTCTCCTACCCTCCGTGGTTCTTAGGGATTTAATCAAAGGCTTCACAGTGTTCTAAGTTGGGGCCTCACCACTGACCCACACCTTCAACCCAGGTGTAGCTTATGGATGTTAAAGACCTATCGTCAGTCTGATGGAGCATCTAGACCCATACATTTAAAAGCATTAATCAAGGATCACTGGAAAATAAATCCATTTCTATTGAAACTGGTGAAACATAATGATGAATTGGGATATAACAACTATCTAAAAATAAGACAAATAACTCCCATAATTTAAAAAAAATCATTGTGAATATAAATTATATTTAAGAACTCTATAGCAAATGTTAGCATGATATAAAAATAGCTGTGGTTTCTGTTGGTAAGGTTTGTTGCTCACACTTAAAGATTAGAAAAAAATGCTACATTTTAGCTACAGGGTAGTAAAAATAAAAGTGTTGTTTGCCTCTCTCACATTTAAGAATCCCTTGAATTCTGTTGGGGATATAGGCCAGCTATAGAGCACATACCTAATCTATGAGACCCTAGGTTTAATCTCCCCAAACATGCAAAAAAAAAAAAAGAATTTTCTGAGTTCCATGTTCTTTATGGCGCTTTGCTGATGCCAGCTGTTACCCTCATTCAGGAAGATAGAACAAATATTATAGGCTGTCTGTCTTACAACACAGGCACGCATTTCTTAGTGTTCTGGGTCTGAAGTCCTAGACCAGGGCATCAGCATGGTGCCCTTTCTTCCCATGAACACTTGGTACAAGTGTGCAGACAGTGGCTGGTCTGCTGCATTTCCTCCTGTTAGGTCACTAACCCTATTGCTTAAGCACCCTCTTTCTGACCTCATCTCAACACAACCAACTCTTAAAGGCCCCACCTCCTAATACCACCTTTTTCAGTAGTTAGGGCTTCAAGTGACAAAGTTAGGGGAATAAACATATTTAGTCCACAACACTAGGTGAACAACCCTGGATCTGAAGATCGTTAAATCTCTCTTCAGCCAGCTCTTTTCACTGGCCCATCCCCACCCTTGGAAAGTATGTGTTGCTTTTCCCGAGTATGTACAGCCCTGGAAACCTAGCTTAGCTCTTGATTTTTCTTGTCTATTGGAGCAGGAATCAGCAGGTGTTTTCTGAAAAGGGCCTATGATGGGAAATATTTTAGGCTTTGGGTTCCATATGGTCTCTGTCACAGTTACTCAATTCATCCAGAGACAATATGTAAATGAACAGGCATGGCTGGGTACCAAGAAGAATTTTATGGACATTGAAATTTATTTCAGATAATTTTCAAGTGTCATAAAATATGCTTCTATTTAAAAATTTTCAACTGTGTAAAAATGTAAAATCCATTCTTTGCTAGCAGACTACGAAAAACAAACCACTGGCCAGCCTTGGTGCAGATGGTAGCGTGCGAGCCTGTGTAGTAGATCCTACGTTGATGTTAGGGCTGTGAATTTGTTTTGTTTTTTTACTTCCATATCTAGCATCAGTGTCTGCCATATTGGTATGAGATAAATATAGGCTGAATAAATATTTGAGTCTGGCAGTGCTTTGTACTCATCGTCGATGCTTTCTCTGTATTCTTCCAGAATTTGCATTGGACAGCAGACGAATTCCTCCCTAGAAGTTAAGCTAAATCCAGATTTGTGATTTTAGTCTAGCACAATTTTATGCCTACATCCTCTGGAATCTTGGTTTTCTGTAAGTGACAGCCAGTTGTTTCCTGTGTTGAAGGCAATGCCATTCTACTAGTATGCTTAGAAATCTCAGAGTGATGAGAGGTTATGTATTTCCCCTGAGTGGAGCGTGACTTTAAGGTGAGAACATGGTGTGCTTTGGGCAAGACTTTCAGAAGCATGCTTCAGTGCAAAGAAAGATTGCTTCTCTATCTCTGCCTTATGTCCTTTAGACTTTATAGGTCTTTAAGATTGTATTTTATTTTTGAGATTTCATATATGAGTTTTGTAATTGTATAATCCTCACCTCCTCCAGCTCTTCCTATGTATCCACCATACCCCTTCTCAAATTCACAGCCTCTTATTATTGCTTTACATACACACACACACACACACACACACACACACACACACACACACACGAATTTATAAATACAACCTCCTGGGTTCATTTGGTGTTTTTCATATATAATTAGGGTTGACCTCTTGGGATTGAATAACCTATTAAGGACCTTGTCCCTGGAGCAAATGGCCTCTCTTAGCAGCTATTAATTTCATGTAGCTCTCCATTTAGTGGTGGAGCCTTGGGAAATCCCCCCCCCTCCATGTTGACATGTCAATTGGTTTTGCCATTTTTCAGATCTTGTTTAGGCAACCATGTTGCTGACATTTCCTGGTGTAGTTTCCCTGTGTCATATAGAGGACACTATCAGCCAGAGTCCTCTGGCTCTTCAGATTGTTCCACTCCTTTTTCCTGTGATGTTTCCCGAGACTTAGGTGTAGGAAATATGTTGCAGAGATATCAATTGGGGATGGGTACCTTGCAGTCAATTTTTCTCTGCATTTTGACCAGTTGTGGAATTTTGGTCTCTGGGGGACAAAGAAGCTTCTTTGATGAGGAGTAAAACATATACTTATCTATGGGTATAAGGATAAGTATTTAGACTGCAGTTAGAAATCATACTGGTTGTCTTTGTTATTCTGTTGTTGTGAAGAGACACAATGACAAAGGTTATTCTTGTAAAATAAAGCATTTAATTGGGGGGCTTGCTTACAGTTTCAGAGGCTTAGTCCATTATCTTTATGGTGGGAAGTAGGCAGACATGGTGCTAGAGTAATAGCTGAGAGCTTTATGTCCTAATCCATAGGAAGTGGTCAGACGGAAGGAGGGAACAACTAGTCCTGGGATGGGCTTCTGAAACTTCAAATCCCACCCCCAGAGATATATGTCCTCCAACAAGGTCACACCTCCTAGTCCTTCTAATCTTTCTCAAGTAGTTCAACAACTGGGGACTAAGCATGCAAATATATGACCCTACAGGGGCCAGTCTCATCCAAACGACTACCATGGTGGTTTGGGGAAATGGTAGTAGTAGGCCCTCTTTCAGCATACATCTCCTCAACAGCCACAGATAATGAACCAGGTTTATGGTACTAGGCATGAATGTCCTCCTATTTAATGGAACTTAAATCCAATTAGACTGCTGTTGGCTTCCCACAGGATGTAAGTGCGTGTTGAGATATCTTGCCATTCAGTCATTGTTGTCTGTAAGGCATTACAACTGGGTAGGACAATTGGTTGTTTTTCTCCCTTGGCAAGATGCATGTCTCTTTCCAGTACTACAAGAGCTAATCCCTAGGGAGAAGCTTGCAGGTAATTTCTGGCCCCATTTCTCAAAGTCCTATGTCCTCAGTGTGGTGTCTTCAGCAATAGAGTCTTACCCTCAGTTTCTGGCAGGCAACCAAGGGCAGCAGCAATAGCCTGTATTGTCATAGTTTAACTGCAATCATCATCGTAAGAGTCTCAGGTATTTCATCCATACAGAGATGATTCCCTGTAGAGATTAATAAGACACTTAAAATCAAAGACAAGGAAAGATTTCTTTTAATGGTCTCTTTAAGAGAGCAACAGACTTACACCCCTGCAGGTGACTTAAGCAAGATGTTAATCACAGCTCTAAAACTGCATTTTTAATGATAAGAATGGTCATGCTTACCTACCTATAAAATGCCAACATCACTAACATGCAGTGGTTTAAGGTGCAAAAAGGCTTTGGCATGTTGCTCAAGGTCATGGATAAATTTTCTGTTTCATCAACCCATGGTCATTATCATGAAGCAATATCTGAAATGAAATTTCACTTAGGGACATCTTAGTAGCCCAAGTAAGCAAATCATTGAATTCTGTAAATTCATTTTCAGAAGTCATTAAAAAATAAATATGGATAGTGAAATCTGATAAATTCAGTTTGGAGACTTGATTATAACATGTGAAATAATGTAGGCTTACTTTCTCACATGAAATTTTTTTTAGGTGAACTCTACGTATATAAATTTCATTTATCAAGAAGTATACCTAATGCTTATCAGTGAAAGCCCATTTCTGCTGGTTTGAGTAATATAAAGAAACAAGAAACTTGTCTCTGGAAGATTATATACTTTTTTTTTAAGGAAACGTGAAATATCAAGAGATAAATGCAATATTAATTACATATGCTTACATATGTCACTAAGTCACATAGTCACCACAGGAGCACATACACTGATACATGCAGACACACGTGGCCACACAGATGCGCACTGAGACACCCTTCTACACAGAGATACACACAATGATATACACATACACTCTACACATGCCCAAATTGCCAAGCCTTTGTGCTTATTCTTATTGATGCCACACTCATTGTGATTTTCTTTCTTGATTCCTGAGTTGCTTGTGGCCTCACCAGATGCTTATCCCTCCTTGTCTGAAACTGTGCACCCTATGAGTTACCAAGATGATTTTTCTTACCAGACCTTTCACCATATTACCACAGCTCTCTAGAGATTCTATCTGGACTGTTACTTATTCACACCCTTGCTGGTCTGTAAACCACTGGACTCTGGGCTCTCCTAATCTGATATGTGTCCCTCCTAGATTGTGTTGCTCATTGTCACTCTGGCCAGAGAGCTCTCAGAGCCTATAAAGGATATCTCATGTACTGCTGCTCAGAGGGTAGAAATATTAAGTCTCTTCTTCCTGCAGAGCTATGGCTTTAAGATGTATCCACCCTGAACTTCACTCTGTCCTTCCATTTCTAGTCATCAACTAATGTGTGTTTGAAAACTGTGTATGTATGTCAATTAATCATATTTAAAAAAATGGTGACATTGGGGCCAGCAAGATGGCTCAGTGTGGAAGGGTGTCTGACATCAAGCCTGAGGAGCCAAGTGGTTCCTCTGGGACCCACATGGTAGAAAGAAAGAACCAACTCTTGCAAGTTGTCCTTTGACTTCTGCAAACATGCCCTGACATGCACAACCTATACACATAAACACAATCAAAATAAAAATGTCAAACGTAAAAAATTAGAACCATTGATTGGTGCAATCTAATCTTTCCTTTGCTGGTGGGTGTACCTATATGTGCCATACCTACTGCTAAAAATGAGGATGAGTTTGGAATTCTTTTATTTTATGATGCATAAACATTCTAAAACACATTGGTGTACCCAAGGCACATTCTTTGAAATTTTGGTGATTTGCTTTCTTTCATTTGTGTCTTAGAGATCTCTAACAGATTTCTGTTATTCATCAAATGAATTCTTACTCCATAAGCCTGTGTTTCAGAGTCCTGTATCAGCTCACTCTGAAATATGCCACAAATCTCAGCCATTTGGTGCTGCTTTATGGTGCTGGTCTCCATAGCTCATGTCTAGCTGGGTTTTGGTTCCAGGTCTTTCCTCACTGTGTCCACTTCATCCATCCCCCCATTCAAGCATCATCATTTCCCAAGGTCTCCCTCGTGGGTCTGTTCTGGAGTCATTTGTTCTAGCGTTCCACCTTTTTGTTCTTATATCATATAGTCTTGTGGTTTGTGTTAGGTAAACAGATGTTCTGGAAATGAGCCTGGCATCAGGAGAGCTAGACTGTGGCTGGACAATACCTGTGATGACTGTGTGAAGAGTTTCATTTTCAGAAGATATTTGGAAAGGAGCCTTGCATACATAACTTCTCTCTGCTTTCTTCTTTTTCTACTTTACTGAATGTTTTTCAACTACATTCCCATTTCTTAGCCTCAAACAGATTTGCAAAGAACATTAGGTAAAATTCCAGAATTGAGTTTGCCTTAGAGTCTTAACATTCCATTTATCTTCGTTCTCTCTTGTTCTTTTCATGTTTCTTCTGTCCCATCTCCTCAAGGCACATGTGTATTTTAACTATGCTGGTGACGTTTCCTCCCCTCCTAACCTGGCGCTCTCAGTTTAACTATGTTCACTTGTACTGTCTTGTGGCCCCTCCCCGTAGTTTCACTCAGTACCATCTGCTGTTGCATCTCTTATATTTTCCTTTATTATTATTTTTTCTCTTTTGGTTCTTTGAGACAGGGTTTCTTTGTGTAGCTTTGACTGTCCTGGAACTCACTCTGTAGACAAGGCTGGCCTCGAACTCACAGAGATCTGCCTGCCTCTGCCTCCTGAGTGCTGGGATTAAAAGCGCGCACCACCACTGCTTGGCTTTGGGGCATCTCCTATATTTTCGAGTACGGTATATGATCCTGTCTTTTAAAGTTCTCATGCCTGCATGGATTAAGCACATTAGTGATGAACTCCAATAATGCACCATTGTTGCACTAAGGAAAGACAAACAGCACTTCCTCTTGAAATCATTTAACCAAAAGCAAATTCAGGTTTGAACTATCTATCTACTTCACGTTCCCTGTGTGTTCCATCCTCCAGCTGTCTGCTGCAGGCATCTGAATCAGTGCCTGCCTGAAGGCTGACTATGTTTGTCGGTTTTGTCTGGGTGTGTCTGTGTTCTGTCTGTGTCTTCTGTCTTTGTGTTTCTGTCCCTAACAAAGGGCGTCACTCTGTATTTGTTGACCAGCACAGAAACCATCACATGAGGAAGGAATAGGACACCTTACAGAAATCTCTAACAGAGTTTTTACAATGATTAAGTCAACTGGCTCCAACTGATCTCAACTGACCAGACAACAATCAGTACCACAAACAGCATTGTTGGTCAAGCAATATCCAAATCTAATTGTATTCAACATCCATGTATGGTGGATATTCATTTTAGAGGCTTGAGTTCAATCTCTGTATTTGCTGCTTTCAGCAAATGATACACATGCATTATTCTGGGTCAGGGGTATACAAGAGTACATAATTTAAGATTTCAGCTATGCATTAACTTAAATTGTAAAAGTTGATTATATGGAAAACTCAAGGCAAGTAAAGTTGATTGTTACATTGTTCTCCTAAAAGTAGGTTAAATGAACAGGCTGAGTGCACAGTAGGACAGCAGTCTTAAGTGACCTCAAGGTATATTATCAACTCTGGCCTTGAGGTCCAGGGAAAGTTTTAGTCCCTTAGAATGTAGAAGATATTTTTCCTCACATTGCATCAACACACATGCTGACAACACTTTCTATTATGAAAATGTGAAGATATGTATAAAGGTAGAGACCATAATAAACATATCATATACTTACCACAAGTTCATTTACCAAGATTTTAATATGCTTATCTTTTAACATTTTAGAATTTTATGTGCATGAATGTGTTGTATGCATGTATATCTGTGCACAACATGCATGCCTTTTGCCTGTGGAGGCCAGCAGAGGACACTGATCCCTGAAACTGCAGTTATAGATGTTGTGAGCTGCCATGTGGGTGCTGAGACTTGAACCTGGGTCCCCTAGATGAGCAGTCAGTGATCCTAACTGCTGAGCTCTTCACTATGCTCATCTTTTTTTTTTTACATAAGTTTACCTTGATAAATTATTGTATTACATTCTATAATACCTGCCATTTTGTTCTTAATCTTGTCTATTAATCATGGACTTAATGATTCTGTGGTATTCAGCTTCAACATTTAATTGTACATTGTCAAAGATAGAAGATGTAAGAGAGAAATTAAAATTCAACAAATATATCTAATAAAACTTCTACATGGACTGTGCACTAGTTACAATTTGTTAAACAAGCATTGTGTAGAAATTGCTGCATAATTATTATTTCAGTTATATTGAATCCCCCAAATGGAAATTAATTATTTTATTTGTACTTTTTAATAATTAAAATATGATTATGTGGGTCATTAATAATCTTCCGGGTAGTTAACAAGGAGAATTACTTCTTGGGAGCTTCTTTTTACCTTATGCTGTTTCCCTCATGCAGTCTTTAATGTGTACTTTTGAATGGCTGGACAGAGACACAAAAGCAATAGGAACTTTCTTGGTAGACAATAATATTAGATAAAGAACCAGGAGCCACATGTTGCTGCCAACTGTAGCTGACTTTTTGATGAAATTGGACAGCTTAGTACTATGAGCTTTAAATGTGTCTAAAAGGTTAATCATTTTCATACCTCTCATGAATAACTAATCTCTTTTACAGGGTGTTGTTGACAAGAGAAATTCTCTAATTAATTTCCCCCGATTGCTTTGTTTTCTCTTCCTCCAGCTCTTGTAAATGTGAAACTCTGGGCCATTGATCGGCAATGTTTTCAAACGATAATGATGAGGACGGGACTCATCAAGCACACCGAGTACATGGAGTTTTTAAAAAGGTAGGACACTTGGTTTTTCTTTCCATTTGGAAGACGTCGGTGCCTCTTTGAAATGCAGCTTTGTGTGTGTGTGTGTGGTGGCGGGGAGTGGATGTGGGTGTGTAAGTGCGTGCATGCGCCTTTATCTCAGTATTAATTGCCTATCAATTTGTGGAAGGGCCATACTTTGGGTAAGCCTTGTTATATTTCTGCTACTGGTTCTCAGGATGTGTGGTTAAGTCAGGACATCCACATTGTACCCATTATCCTCAGATATGCAGAATTTTCTCAGAGACACAAGTGAGAATTCACCTGAGCAGGAAAGGATGTTCATTCTCACAATCTTGTAGTTAATGTGTTTACACTACTTCCTCTAACGAGACTGCAGAGCCTCACTGAGCTGTTGTTCCCTGTGGGTCTCCATAGAAAAAGCAACACAGTTAAAGAAGAGACATTCCACAAGGCATCTTGTTAGCCTGTAATCCTGAGATTAATTTCCAAAATTCATTCATTTCCAGTTCCTTTTTTTAATTCATAAATTATTGTGATAACTCAATATAGGATGAGGATTTAAATAGAAAGCCTACTTCTCATTTCTTAGAAAAACACTGATATTCACTGCCATTAAACTTTAACATATATATGTTATTTTTAGCATATATATAAAATTTTGTTTGAAAGGAACATTGGCAATTGTAGTGATTTTAAAATATTTTGTATTGTGGGCTAGGGGGATGGCTGAGTGGTTGAGCATGCTTGCTGAACAAACTTGAGGACATAGAAGAATGCTAGGCGTGGACGCGTGCATGTCTGCAACCCTTGCGTGGTGGGGGACAGGGCTGAGATGGGACTATTGCTGGAGCTTGCTGTCTAAGTCAGCCAGTCTAACTAAAATGGCGAGCCACACGTTCAGTAAGATACCTTGTTTCAAGATGGGGAGAGGGATAGAGCAGGACACCTGATGTCCTTCTCTTGCTGGTACACATCCTGTGCATACACATCCACACATCCACAATTTGTATCATTTTACTTTTGAAAACTAAAGCATTATTCAATAGCAATGTGCAGATTATGTGAAGGAAGGCCAGTGCACACTGAGGTTTCCTTTTTGAGGGCTAGAACTTGTTGTTTCCACAGTTTCACTTTGTGTGAACAAGTGGTTAAAGTGGAGTTAACAAGTGAAGTTCACATTTTATTTCAGTAATCTATCTTCACAGTTATCTACTGAGGTTTCTTAAAATACAATTTTAATGTCCCTTACTTGGGTATTTCTGTTAATTAATTTTGTTTTTGCTTCATCTTTTATACATTTTTCATTTCCACATGAAATCTTTTTATTATATTCCTGCTGAAGGGACAATAAAATTCTAATTTGATATCAAGTAATAATATATTAAAATAGTTCAATGTTAGCGGGGTGTTTTTGCTTCCCCTTGGTGTGATTAGATGAGGAGAGGTGGAATATAAATTTCTTCTGAAGTTCAGTATAGTTTGAAAGGAAATTAAATTACCGATATGCCATATTTATGTGGGACGATATATATATGCTCACTAGTGTGTGTGTGTGTGTGTGTGTGTGTGTGTGTTGAGAGACTGAGACAAAGATAAAGAATGCATATTCATTTTAAGCCTTAAAGTGCAAAGCTATTGATCTGAAAACACTCCGATGAAAACCCAACTGGTAATCACTGAAATGCTTGTGTGGGGGCTGGGGCTTGCCACGTGTGTGGAATCTCTCAGCTTGAGTTCTCAAGATGCTGATTTTAGCTTCCATTAATTTGTAATCTCAAGGAACGGGCCAAGCGGCAATCAAAGGCTCTTTCAGATGATTTCAGGAAGATCTTCTTTTCTACTGGCACTGTTTTAGGGCATGTGTGTGTGTATGTGTGTGTGTGTGTGTGTGTGTGTGTGTAATTAGAGCTGCCTTAGTCTTACAATCTGTTTTGACACTGAATATTAATGGTTCTCTAGAGTGAGTGATTTCTGTTGTTGTTAGTTAGCTCAGGGCAAGCAGAAATGACAGGTAGAATGAAAGAGAAGCAGGCACTACTAACTTTGACGTCACTTTGCATTTGGCCACTGTGCAAAACCAATTTCTCACTGTATGTTAAATAGCACAGGGCTGCCGAGAACCTAGAGAGCAGGCAGGGTGGCCATCGAGTGCGCTTTAATCTTTGGAAATGGTGACTGTGACTTGGTGGCTCCATCTCTACAGTCTTTCAGTGGCTCACAGTTAGGTTATTGATAGTCTCATTGGCTGGATGCTCTAGGCCCTTCTCCACCAACAGCTGACTAGTTTTCTCAGCCTGGGTTCTTGAGATAACACACACCGAGTGATTCCCTGTGACCAGGAGCCTATTTCCAGGTTTTCCTACAGCACACTCAGCTCTGTCTTTCCTCCCAGCTGTCATTGGTTAAGTCTTTTTTCTTCATTTGAATCCAGTGAAAAGCTTTCTTTCCCACTGATGCTGACCTCAACCACGGAGCTGTTGTCTTTCACTCTGAAGTTTCACCTCTATTGCACAATTTACTGCCCACTTTCTTTGATTATAATTCTGTTACTATTCTTATTTCTACTTCTAAGCTATAAACTTTTTAGTAAAAGGGATATTTCTTAAGCATTTTATTGTTTTTGTTTGGCATTGCTTTGCAGATGGTTTACACACTCTTCAAGGTTCATTGCAAATATTAATATAGGCTTCCATCTTTCAAAAATTGTCTAAAATTCATGATGACAGCCCAATATTAAATCAAGAATGGGTTCCTAATGAGTGCAAACCCTTTGCTATGGTGCAGGTCACATGCCCATGAAGCTTTAATAGTGAAAAACATTCAATCTTCCCACACGTTCCCAGGACAATTATTCTTGGTATCATTGATTTTTTGAGGCTTTTAAAAGAGGGTGTAACAGGGCTGGAGAATGGCTCAGCAGTTAAGAGCACTGGCTGCTCTTCTAGAGGACCCAAGTTCAACTCCCCAAACTGATATGGTGGCTTACAAACATCTACGTCTCTAGTCTTGGAGGAGTTGACGCCCTCTTCTGGCCTCCCCAGGCACTGCATGCATGTGGTGCACAGACAGACATGCAGACAAAACATCTGTACACATAAAAGTAAATTAAAGTAGAAGAAGGGCATAACAACACCCACGGGAAATGATGAAAAGTGTTGCTAAAATGTAGAATTCTAAAATCAATTAAAAATTTATGCTATGAATCTAGAATCAGTTATTATCCTATTTGTTATTTTTAAAGCACATTTACTTGCTGCTCATTTGTATAATGTAAAAACATTAAAGTTTTGCATGGTAAACTCAATCTGATGTTTTCTTTATGACTTCATGTTGAGAAGGGGTTACCTAGCTTAATATTATAAAAAGATGAAATAGTTTAAAGGTCTCTTTAGTGCTCTGTGGCAGGTGTGGGGGCATATTTCTCTCTGTGCCTGCCCAATAAAAATTAGATCTGAGGTTATCTACTGTTGATAAAGAGGCAAAGCAATTGTGACATTGTTTGAAAAAAGTTTAGGAAATGATAGCATACTAATATTATGATGTAGTAATGTAATGACAGTTCTCAGTGAGAGTCTCATTTCACATGCTAGCACCATCATAAGGGAGGAATGTCCGGAGTGGCAGGGTTGAAAGGGAGTAAGTCTGTGTCAGGGCCATCTCCCTTTGTTATTTGCCCTCCTTGTTTTCCTAAATAAGCACACACATTTGGAGATGAATACACAGATGTGAACTCAAAGCACAACTCTCACCTAGAAGAGAATAGGAGATAGTTTGTTCTGAGGCAGGGTAGGTGGCACACATTCTTGTGAGACAGAGCCAGGCAGATCTCTGAGTTCCAGGCTAGCCAGGGTTATATAGTGAGACTCTGCGTCAAAAACAAAAACAAAAATAAGATTGTCCCAAATCCCATGTTCCGATGTGGGAAGATTGTTGCACGTTTTTCAGTTGCAGAACAAGAAGCTATCAATCAAAGCAGTACTTTTCAAATACATTGGTAGAAACGTCAAACAGGTGGGTTACAGCAACTCCAGGAAATCCCTACCACAGATTGTCTGATGACATCCTTAGTTTCTAGGTTGGTGGAAACTGATGCTTTATTAAGTTAGTACATCCCCCAATTTCTGCCTGATAGTCAGAGCGATGCTGGGTCAGACCTAGCTAGAGGTAGGCATTGAGTGGTTACTAAGGGAATAAACATAACACTAGGTAATTTGGCTTTTTTTGGTTCTGCAACACTCCAGCTGTCAATGTTGCCCTTATAGACTCTTTAACACAGGTATAGAATTTTCTTTGATAACTTCAGTTCATGCTAGGCGCGCGCGCACGCACACACACACACACACACACACACACACACACACACGGCTAGTAGTTATACTAGTAGAGAGTGTTTCCTTTTTGTCAAAGTTGGGTTTTATTTTGACTTCAGTGTAGTTATCCATTTTGTAACTATCGTTCATACAGTTTGGCCCCCTCTTTGCTGTTCAATGCCACATCAGACTGTGATTCTGGAGTTTTATTTAGTTATTTCTGTTCTGTGCCTGTGTTACACATTCCCTGATGTAGACGCAGATGTTACTCTGCAAGCATAACACAAAGTCAGTCAAATAAAGTGACGAATAGGGGATGAAAATAGCTCAAGGGGCTGTGCTAGGAAGCATGGCATGATTGATGGCTGTCTGTCAGACAGTTTCTTTGCCGTTTGCCATGGCTTCTAGAAAATGAGCCAAATAACCTCCATAGTTAATTTAAACTGTCTCTCTGTAAGCATATCTTCTGGTGCTAGTGTTTCCACATGCAAAGGACTATTAGGAAATAACTGTGTGACCAGTGGGCTCTGCTGATATGAAGTGAGATTTCATTTAGCTCTATACCATGATGGTTATGACAATGATAGTGATGGACTGTAGTTCATGATGGTGATGATGGTGATGGTGATGGACCATGGTTTATGAGAGTGATGATGATGATGGTGATGGACCATGGTTTATGAGAGTGATGATGGTGATGGTGATGGACCATGGTTTATGAGAGTGATGATGATGATGGTGATGGACCATGGTTTATGAGAGTGATGATGATGATGGTGATGGACCATGGTTTATAATGATGACAACAGTTGTTATGGATTGTCATTTATGATGGTGATGATGATGGTGATGGACATAGTTTATGTTACTTGCTTCACAGACAAAACAGAGACACATGAGGGGCTTTGTGAAACTTCTTTTTCTTTGAGAGAATCATTTTGTAAGACAGATAGGCACGCATATGCCTCTTACAGAAAACCTTTTCATAATTTTCTCTCACTCTAGAAGAAAGTCACTGTGGTCTACCCTTGTTCTCAAGACCCTGTGTGCCAACTGCTCCACCTCATTGCCCTCTCCTGCTTTCTCATTCTCTTACTGCTTCAGTCACATGGTCTTTTGTTTCCTTTATTCTCTCTTAGTGGACATTATCCTCTGTCTTTACGAGGAAATTTGACAGTATAATCTATGGGGACACACTAAATACAAGTACTGTGGTTGAAAACAGGACCTGGTTTCTTCAAAGATAGCCATAACTCTCTGATGTTGGACTGGGGCTATTTCCTCTGAATGTGGCATGATCACCTCCTATCATGAAGCAGAGCTGTTGGGATGATATACAGAAGAGCTTGACCCCTAGGCACAACAGTGATGTAAGCAGAATAAGTCAAGTATGATAGATTCTGTAATCCCAGAACCTGAGAGGCAGAGGAAGGAGGATTACCATGAGTTTGAAGCCAACCTGGCTTATAGAGTGAGACCCTGCCTCAAAAATCCAAAATGGAAGGAAGGAAGAAAGGAAACAAGAAAAGAAAGAAAGGAAGGAAGGAAGGAAGGAAGGAAAGAAGGAAGGAAGGAAGGAAGGAAGGAAGGAAAGAAAGAGAAAACCACAAAACCCAAACCCAAACAAAACAGGCCAATACAGTGATAGCCAGATATCTATCTCTCACAAGATAATGAAGCTATCCTGGAAAGAGAGAAGAGGATCACCAGAATGTTATTGGAGTTTACAGCCACTCTTCCATCTTGTCCCAGTTGCTGTTGTTTTGGGAACCAACAGAATAAATAGGATGAGGAAGGTTGACTGAGAGTGGAATTTCTTTAATGGTGCACCAGCAAACCCAGCTGATGTTTTAGAGAAGAGGAATTTTCTGGTGGTGAGTCACCCATAATTCTATAAGTAACCCCAATAAACTCATTAGTTCACCACCCTGGTCTTGGATGGAATACTTGGGACTATTAGTGTCCTATCCTGGACAAATAGACACTTCTTTATACCTCCTAGGGACACTTGAATTGGATATAATTAATTGCCAAAGTTCCCATTTTATGTCTAAATGAATAGAGAGCTGAAGTTTGGGACCTTTGAAGGATACTATTTGGCTTTGTATTCACTTTCTAACCATTAAGGACATTAGAGGTGTTCTGAAATTTACAACTATGACTTCCGTGCTTTAGCCTTCTCCAGGAACCCCTGGCTCCTGGAAGAGAACTTATAACCAAAGCCCAGAAGAGCTAATGGCCCTTTGAGAGTCTGTGGTATTACATACAAGGTGCCAAGAGGAGTAGAGAGCCTTGCTAAATCCGAGTGCTATATAGTGATCCTGCCTTCCACAGTTTCCTCACTAATAAAACATTTGGTTTTGGTACTCTGTAAAGTTTCTCTTCCTTATCTCCATCAACAGGAAGTGAACCCCAAGTCTAGTTTGTTCTTCTCACCCATTCTCTGAAACAAGAATGCTTGCATGTACATTTAACATATGATTAAATAAATGTATTATTTATATATATATATATGTATTAGAAAGGTAGGTTTATCATCCCTAGGTAAAATGTATAATATTGTTATTGAGATTTCACTGGATATCATAATACCCTTGATGAGGAGTACAATAGCGTTTTGAGACTTTTTCCTGTAACCCGTAGCTAAGCAGAAGTTTCTCTAACTCTCTCTGTATTCCATTTTTTGTCATCTCATAGTTTCTGTCACTCCTGTCACTGTCAGAAGACACAATTTTACGCCTGTGATCTGACTGAGTAGTAAGAACCAAATGACTTTGAATTTAGAAGATCTTAAGATAAAGTGTAACTTAATCTTTCTGTACATTTTGAAGATGAACTAACAGAATCTTGGGCCAAACCTGGATGACCTAAATAAGAGACAGTTTAAACAGGAACTGGGGCTTGTGAATTCACAGCCACCTGAACATTCCATCATGTCTGCCCTCACGTTCAATTTATTGTCTAGTGAAATCTTCTCACTAGAGTAAACTAAGACAATGATTGATTAATGGTGTTTTCTGTCTTCAAAGAGGAATCTTACAGCATTAATTTAGTCTTATGTAGACTTTATATTCCTTCTCTGCATTCACTCTTCAAGAATGAAGTTTCTAAACCCATCACAAATTTTTCCTCTTATCCAGTATTAAAAGCTAAAAACATAGTTTCTTATTAATACTCTTACAGGCCACCTTGATATTTATTTATTTCTTGAGACAGGATATCACTTCATAGCTCTAACTAGAACCTATAATGTAGACCAGGGTGGCCTTGAACTGACAGAGATGCACCTGCTCTACCTCCCGAGTGCTGGGATTAAGGATGTGTGCAACTCACCTTGTTTTCAATACTTTTTGCATCATATTTGAACAGGAAGAGCCAGGGATAAAACAGTAACATAAAATTACTCATTTTACTGATGGGAGAACTGAGCCCGTGACTGTGACAGTTGCTCAAAGTCACCGAGGAAAGTCTGAAATTTAACTGTCTCAGAATACCAAGTATCTTTCATTCAAAATCTCCAGAGTGAAATTCTCCCCAGTTTTGATTGACTAAGCAGATGCTCCACTGTTACACAATTCCTGTAGAGTGTTCTTTAAGACTCTTGTTAAGGTCGGCATAACCTCCATGAAAAAGGAAATAGCTGCACACAGTTGCCTATGTCTATCAATTTTAAATGACAGGTGTGGGGGTGGGGTAAGGAAATGTGCATATTTTTGTTATAGTTTTTTTTTTGTTTGACAGCGTCTCACTATGTATCCCACATTGCCCTAGAACTCACTATATATTTCAACCTGATCTCTAACTCAAAATCCTTCTGCCTCTGCATCATGAGTGAGTGAGTGAGTGAGTGAGTGAGTGAGTGAGTGAGTGAGTGAGTAAGTGAGTGAATGAGTGAATGAGTGAGTGAGTGAGTGAGTGAGTGCGTGAGTGAGTGAGTGAGGAAGGGAAGGAGGGAGGGAGTGACAGGATTATAGGAATGTGTCACCATGCCTGGAAGAAAGTTCACTACTTATTTATTCTTCTTTTCAATTTATTTTAGTTGCTTTAAACAAGGTTTCTCTATGTAACACTGACTGTCATAGAACTCACTACATAGACCAGGCTAGCCTTCAACTCATAGTGATCTGCCTGCCTCAGACACCCCAGTACTGAGATTAAACAAGTGACCCAGCTTGAAAGTTTGTGTTTTTAACAAGTTTTGAGTTAAGTTCATGCTGCCTGGATAATCACAATGTAAGACAAAAGATGAAATATCTTAAGTATTCTTTTTTTTTAAGTTCATAATTTTTTTATTTTTTTATTTTTTAATTTTATTTTATAATTTAATTTAATTTTACATATCAGCCACGGATTTCCCCCTCCTGCCCCCCCTTCCCCCCAGCTCACCCCCCATTCCCATCTCCTCCATGGCAAAGACTCCCCTGAGGATTGAGTTCAACTTGGTAGATTCAGTCCAGGCAGGTCCAGCCCCCTCCTCCCAGACTGAGCCAAGTGTCCCTGTATAAACCCCAGGTTCCAAACAGCCAGCTCATGCACTAAGGACAGGACCCGGTCCCACTGCCTGGATGGCTCCCAAACAGATCAAGCTAATCAACTGTCTCACTTATCCAGAGGGCCTGATCCAGTTGGGGCCTCCTCAGCCATTGGTTCATAGTTCATGTGTTTCCATTCGTTTGGCTATTTGCCTCTGTGCTTTTTCCAACCTTGGTCTCAACAATTCTCGCTCATACAAACCCTCCTCTTTCTCTCCAACTGGACTCCCGGAGCTCCACCTGGGGCCTGACCATGGATATCTGCATCGAGTTCCCTCAGTCATTGGATGGGGTTTCTAGCACGACAATTAGGGTGTTTGGCCATCCTATCACCAGAGTGGGTCAGTTCAGGCTGTCTCTCGACCATTGCCAGTAGTCTATTGTGGAGGTATCCTTGTGGATTTCTGTGGACCTCTCTAGCACCCTGCTTCTTCCTGTTCTCATGTGGTCTCCATTTACCATGGTCTCTTATTCCTTGTTCTCCCCCTCTGTTCTTGATCCAGCTGGGATCTCCCAATCCCCCAAGCTCTCTTTCCCTCGACCCTTGCCCTTCATTACCCCCACTCACGTCCAGGTTGTCCATGTAGATTTCATCCATTTCTCTGTCATTGGGCGATCCCTGTGTCTTTCCCGGGGTCCTGCTCTCTAGGTAACCTCCCCAGAGTTTTGAGTAGCAGTCCAGTCATCCCTGCTTTACATCTGGTATCCTCCTATGAGTGGGTACATACCATGTTTGTCTTTCTGAGTCTGGGTTACCTCACTCATGATGATTTTTTCTAGATCCATCCATTTGCCTGCAAATCTCATAATGTCATTGTTTTTCTCTGTTGAGTAGTATTCCACTGTGTATATGTTCCACATTTTATTTATCCATTCTTCAGTTGAAGGGCACGTAGGTTGTTTCCAGGTTCTGGCTATTACAAATAATGCTGATATGAACATAGCTGAGCAAGTGCCCTTGTGGTATGATTGAGCATTCCTTGAGTATATGCCCAAGAGTGGTATAGCTGGATCTTGGGGGAGATTGATTCCCAATTTTCTAAGAAAGTGCCATATTGATTTCAAAGTGGTTGTACAAGCTTGCATTCCCACCAGCAGTGGAGGAGAGTTCCCTTAGCTCCACATCCTCTCCAGCATAAGCTGTCTTCAGTGTTTTTGATCTTAGCCATTCTGACAGGTGTAAGGTGGTATCTCAGAGTCATTTTGATTTGCATTTCCCTGATGACTAAGGATGTTGAACAATTCCTTAAATGTCTTTCAGCCGTTTGAGTTTCCTCTGTTGAAAGTATTCTTATGATGGACTGATAAGGATGTCTGGGTTCAAATCATGGTTTCACGAATCATAGGTTTGCAATTTTAGCACAGTATCTTTAAAGTTAGGCATAGTAATAAAAACCTTTACATCATGAAGAATAAAAATTAGGAATAAATGAAATAATAGTAAATATGTATTCAGTATATGCCAAGCAAGGTCCAAAGTATTTGAATGCGTTAATTTACAGATGAGAATAATGAGGCTCTCAGAGATGAACAAAGTTACACAAATAGTATCCATAATGCTCAGGAAATGATGGATGTTGAGGTACTTCTTCCCATATACCTTGTCCCTTCTCAGCAAACTGACATTGATTCCAGCCGAGATTCCTACACTGGGCTGACCTTGTCTTTGCAGTGGGTCAGTTTCCATTCTCCATATTCTTTTCTGTAGCAGCTCTCTTCTGCTAAATATCTACATTATTTTCCTTCTTCTTGTGTCCTTAGAATATGTTTTAATAATTAATTCTCAACATCAGCTTTAAGTTGTTCTTAGGGCCATTTAGCACAAGTCCTAATTGGTCTTATTAATAAAAACCCAGAGTCAGATATCAGGGTGAAAGCTGAAAGATCAGAGAAGCAGAGTAGCCAGCCACTAGTTCTTACCTCTATGAAATCCTTAGCCTGAAAATACTCTCAGCCCCAGACATATCACTTCCTGTGTCCACCTCCCTAGAGCTGGGATTAAAGGCATGAGGCTCACTGCCTGGCTCTATTTCTCTTTTAGAATGGATCAATCTTGTGTAGCCCAGGGTGGCCTTGAACTCCTGATCTTCCTGTGTCGTCCTCCCAAGTGCTGGAATTAAAAGTGTGTGCCACCACTGCCTGGCATCAATGGTTAGCTAGTGGTTGGCTCTGCCCTCTGATCTTCAGGCAAGCTTTATTTATTTGAGTACAAACAAAGTATCACCATAGGGCCACGTAAGCTGGGTGGAGGGATTTCTTATAGTTTGGCAGTCCATGCCCTGTATTTAAGCAGGCATTGGGATTTCTAAAGTGGATATTAAGGGCCAGTGTCTTCCCTTTGTGGTTGGTTTTCACTCTCTTGATCACGAATCCCTGAGGTTTAGTCTGAGTTCCATTCTGGCTTGAGCTGGATTCTATGATCCCTAAAGACAGTTATGGAGCATTTCTTACACCCTTTAGAAAAAGAAATCAAGATTCTATTGTTTGGAACAAATGAAGGGACAATATACCCAATTCAACTCACAGAGATCACATTTCTGGACAATGAAAATCATGAAACCGTTTCCTCTAGATTTCTTAATAATTTACCAAAAAAATACATAGAAATGTAGTGCATATGAAAGCAGCTTTAGGAATTTTAGATCTTTTTTTGTTTTAAAGAATAAGTGGCAGGCCTATTAAGCCTTTAAGCTTTGAGCTTTAATGAAGCTTTACTTGAAGACACAAAACCTTCCTTAGAATTAAGCTTGACAAAACTGGCATGGTTCTAATTTGAAGGGAAAGAATGTGAAGAATAAATAAAGAGATACAGCCACCCTGCATTTTCAAGCATGGATGCTTAAAGGCCATTTTGTTATATCAGATCCATTCTCATTAAGCATGCCATGAGCAGCAGATAAATAGAAAAGTGGACATTAATTTCATGTTGTCACCTACCATTTGCACAAATGTCTCAATACTGATGCTTTATAATAGGAAAAGGCAGTGTGATCTCAGATATTTGCATAATTATATGTTGATTTTTTTCAAAATGTTTATCATGCCATATCATGTTTAGATATTGTCACCTCCATGTATTTTTTTTATAATTCTTAAAAATAATTAACGTGTATGGTTTATTACTTTGTGGTTATAATGAATGTCAGAGTTGAGGAGGTCTTATTTGGTCCAAAAGAAGTCAGGCCCCCAGCTGAGGGACAGAACATGTTGACCCACCTGGCTTTATTGAACTGAGTCTCTTTAGAAGCTGTGGGCTAATTTCTCACCTTAGCCCTCAGGATACAGACACTCTGGAATTTACAAAGCTACAGCTTTGTGATGAAGCAGTTTAATATTCTCCCATTTTGTTGTTGCTTTGAATCTTACAAATTGCTTCTGTGTTGAGGCTTACCTTATTTCTGCGTCATTCATACAGTGCTTATCTCTGCTCCTATTTTGTGAAGTGTTTTACACACAAAGGAAGACGCAGCTGGCCCTGCGTGCTTTTCCATAAGGAAATCTATTCCATTTGAATGTATTTGGAAGGAAACTACAGGCTATTGGGGCAATTAAGAAGGCAAGTCTCTTCGGTCGAGGCATAAAGATTTCAATACTGTAATACAGAATCCTCAATCCTCAATGTTGGTGAGAAATCTTAGAGAATCTGGAGTGGAGACCAGAGCAGGCTGCCGAGGGAAAAGGTAAATATGATTGCTTAGACAAGAAAGCACCCTGGCTGGTAAATATTTGTCAGAAGCACAGATATTGAACAGGTGGGCAAGGTTGGAGTTTTGTTTTTGTTTTTTTGCCGGAAATAGGACCAATCATGGTTTATCACTATGGTTTTAGTGAGGTGAATTCCTAAAGCAGAGTTTGAGATCCTGTTTTTCAGTAGGGCAGGACTCTCCTGCTTAGGTAGTTCTGGTCTCTGCCTCAGTGGAGGGAGCAGGGAGCCACAGGCACTAGAGGAGCACAAGCCTGTTGCTTCTCCACAGAACTTCGGGCTTTGTGAACACGCCCCGCCTGAGAGAAGGAGCTCAGTGATGGAACAAAACAGGCTCACCTGCCCTTCTACACACCATGTCATTTTGACAAAACCACGTGAGGAAGCTGGTCTGTCCACCTTGCTGAGAACATAGCTGGAGTCATGGCAATAGCAATTTCTCAACTACCACACCACTGGCTTCAAGACAGAACAAATCTCAAATGCCTTGTTCTGTAAATTATGTAAGGCTGACTTCCAGAAAACGAGTAATGTCAGAGGAAGATCAAGAGTACTACTTACAATTTCATTTTTATAGAATTAAGGTGACCATTTGGTATGTAAAATAAAATGTCTGAATCTAAGTAGTAACCAGCCCAGGATGTTGGCAATGTCATTCATTGGTACATTTCAACTATTGGGAAAAGTTTCTAGCATAGCATTTTAGAATCAGTGTCTACAAAAACATTAATTAGTGTCTATAATAAATTTATCTCCCCATATATGAAATAAATATGAACTTTAAAAAATAAAGGGAAGGCATTATTTTCTCTATATTATCCTAATAGTCATTTTATGTTTAAAATTTACTCTGTGCCTGTACAGTAAATAACATAATATTTATGTTGAAGCCTAGAAGGATGCCAATTAAGCAGCATAACTTCTGCTATGCTATAAATACAGAGAATGTAAAATTATTCAGCACTTTCTAAGGAATCAAATAAATTCTGTTTTCTCAGTTTACTGGAAGTAGTCCAATTGATAAATACAGCATTTCTTGTTTGCAAAAATGTACTTGAGGTCTGGCCTGTTGCGTAAACAAAAGATAAATAAATATTGCCTGGGAGGATGGATCTGTTTGTTTTAGTTTAAAAAAAGAAATTAAATACACAAATAAATTCAATATGAAAAGAGCCAAGATTTAAAGTAATAAAGGGGAATTATTAAAAGTTAAGGACTTGGGCCTGTGAGATGGATCAAGTCCTTAATGCGTAAGGATTCAACAAAGGTGCTTGTTGCCAAGCCCAATGACCCAGGTTCGATCACCAGGACCCAAATGTTAGAAGGAGAGAATTGACTCCTGCAAGTTGTCCTCTGAAATCCACACATGTACCATGGCTAGTGAATGATTGTGTGCACATACACATGTACACTTACACACACACACACACATACACACACACAGAGTAAATAAATAAATAAATAAATGCAATAAAAATAAAAATTCAAGAACTACAATCCAGACATTTAAAAATTCCTACACGTTTGAATGGTCTTCATATATATCACACAGTCTGCATGCTAATACTATTCCTTTCGTAATTAAATTTGGATGCTGTGGGCTCAGAAACCTGGGAGAGACTTAAGATTTTTGGTGCTGTTTCCTCCTTTCTCCACCCATCCACACTCTCCCTTTCTTAATTTATGTCTTGATATGTGAAAATAGGAAAAAACCACTGCAGCACTGTCCCACAAATGACTAGTAAGTAGTTAATCCCTACTTCGAAGGGTTTGTTGACTTGTCATTTGAATCAGTTAATACTCATTTATTCTTTATATTTTTCTAAGTAATATTTTGGTAAGCATGCAAAGAAATGGTTTTGTTGTGACATTTTAGCCACACATGTCATATATTTTTCTTATTTTCTTTCCAAAATCTCTCCCTGTCTAGTCCATTTTGCTTTCATCACACACACACATATACAGATACATACAAACATGCACATATACACACATGCACACACACATATACACATACACACATATACATATACACACCTGCACATATGCAATGCATATATACATATGTACATACGGACACACACATACACACATATGCAATTCACACACATTGCATACATATATGCACATACAAACATATACATACACACACATAATTTCTTGCTTTTGTCTCCTTTCCCTTTAGATTTCTCCCTCCTCTCTCATAGCTGCTTTTTCCTTCCTGTACATATATATGATAACTAAATTTATATGCAATATATTATATAAAATTTCAACCTAGATTCTGCATCTGCAAGAAAACATGAAGTGAAATATTTGTCTGAGTCTGGCTTACTTCACTTAGTATAATGATTTCCAGGTTAATCCATTTTATTGCAAATGTTATAATTTCATTCTTCTTTATAGCTCAATAAAATTCCATTGTGTGTTTGTCCTGCATTAGGTTTAGCCATTTATTTTTCAGTAGACATCTGGGCTGGTGGAGATGTTGACTGTTGTGAGTAGTGTAGAAATAAGCATACATCCGTGTATTTCACTGACAGGATCTTTTGGGCATATACCTAGAGTGATATACCTGGGCCATATGGTAGTTCTATTTTCATTTTTCTATGGAATCTTCATGCCAATTTCCATACTGTTTGTACAAGATCACATTTCCTCCAGCAATGAGTAAAAGTTTCTTCTTCCCCATATCCATCTGTTGTTCTTTGTTTCCTGGATGATAACCCCGTTCTGACTGGGGTAAGACGGAATTACAAAATATGTTTTAGTTTTTGTTCATTGATGGCTAACGATACTGAACACCTTTTCAAGTATTTGTTGACCATTTGTCTTTCTGCTTTTGAAAGCTGGCTTTTGAATTCACCATCCCATTTATTCCGAAAGCCCACCGATAACGCTTATCTTGGTCTCACCTGGATCGTTTTTTTTATCTTGCTGCCATGAAAACCTGTCAATTTGGCCTGACCAGGGTAAATGGAAGCCAAGTGTAAGGTGATAGCTAGAGGTGTGGTTTGGGGAGAACAGGAGTAATCAAGCGGAGTGGATGACCCTGTTGTTGGAACAAAATATTGGTGGAGCCTGAAGAGTAACCAGGGATACGCCATCAAGCCTCACAGGCACACAGTGACAAATTCAGTATTTATGTAAAGAGCAGAGCCTGTGCTTATGACAGAGAATCAGGGAATGAGCCATGCTGAGAAACATGTAACCTCAGATTTAGATGTATTGAGAAAATTCATAGCTTGAGAAGAGCTGCAGACAAGAATAAGTCCATAGTCTTTAAGAATTGACATTATAATCATGACAATAGAATCATAGATGATGTTTTGTATGGATCTCAAATAGCTTTTGACAGAAAGAATGAATGTTTTCCTAAATTATTACCTTTATTTTTATTTGTGCTTATGTGTGTGCATGTGTGCATGTGTGAGTGTGTGTGTATGTTGGAGTTGGGGGGGATGCATGTCCATATGCACACATATAGCGGTCACACGTTGTTGTCAAATGTCTTCTTTCATTGCTTTCAATTTTATTTTATTTTATTTTTGAGGTGAGGTCTCTCACTGAACCTGGAGATGGCTGTTTTGCTAGGCTGGCTGGCTGGCAAGATCTTGTGATCTCTCTGCCTCTCCCTACCTAATGCTAGGAATAGGGACTGCTGCACCAAGTTTTTCTGGTCCTCCTAATCCAGGTCCTCATGTTTATTCAGCAAATACTTTATGCAATGAGCTTATCCCAGTTTTAATGTCTAAAAATTCATTAAAACAACTATCTCATAAAATTCCTAAGATCGGGGCAGGAGAGATGGCTCAGTGGATTAGAGCATCTGATGCTCTCGCAGAGGACCCAAGTTCAATTCCCAGCAGCCAAATGTTGACTCTCAACCATCTGTAATTCCTGTTACAAGGGATCTGATAACTTTCTCTGGCCTCTGTGGGCACCAGACACACTCATGGAGTAATACATACTTGTAGGCAAAACATACATACAAAATAAACTTAATCTAATTTTTTTCCTGAAATTGGAAAAGAAAAATCATTGTGATGTCATATTCCAAAGATAACTAATGTAAAGATACTTATTGATATCTGCAGTGTTTTCTCCTTAGATACAATATTTACATAATTATCTTCATGTTATACACACATTTTAAAATGTTGCTGCTAATTTAACATTACACCCTTCTACTAAGTTCTTCCAAACTCTTTTTGGCTGTCTTCGCCATCACGATCTACTTTTTTTCTACCTGATTTTGAAGAACTCCAGGTTCTTTGGCAGCAGGGAATGAGGTAGATGTAATCGGAGCACATTAGAATGAAAGGTGCACAGCCTTGACCTGTTCATTCATGTTCATTCAGGGGCATGTGGAACAAGCAGATTATTCTCAGACAATGGGAAATAATGGAAGAAAGTGAGACTGACTTGAGATTTTAAAAAGGAAATCTGTGGTTTGGTCATGAGCATAATGTCACGGGCTTACATGTTCGTAAAGAGGGATTCTACTGATCCTCTGTAGTTCTGATGACAAGAAGATAAAAGCTGAACAATTCTAATTTGGCTAAAACTTTTGAAATAATTTATTTTTACAATCCTTATATACCCATGTGAACATTAACCAAGTCAAGATAGAGGAGCTGCCAAGGTTTTTGGAAGGCCTGAAGGCCTATTCCCAGTTAATTCCCTCTTCCGAGGGTAGCCAGAGTTCTGAATTCTACCATTGGAGATTAGTACTACCTGTTTCAAGTCAAATTAATCTAATGGTGCAGTATGCACTGTGCCTGGTTGACTTCGCTCAATTTTATATCTTGAGGAGTTATCTCTCCTACTGAGTATATAAATAGCTCATTTTTTAAATTACTTTGTTGCATTCCATTAACTAAATATGCCAACTTAGTTTACCCATTTTACCAACAGCAGACAAGTGGATTGTGCCCAGATTAGGTATTTTCTAGTCTTTCAGGTTTTTAGAAAAAGACTGGAAATGTCCTTGGGTACATCTTTTGGAGAGTTTCTGCTTTGATTTCCTTTAAATGTGCACTTCAAAACAAAATGTCTTGGTCACAGTGGAGGCATATATTTAACTTTTATATATTTATACACACACACACACACGTTTGTGTGTGTGTGTGTGTGTATCATATTATATCTCATAGTGGATGAGCCAATTTATACTGCCACCAAAATATGGAAGAGGTATTTTTCAAATTGTCACCAATATTTGTGTTACTGTCGGCATTCTTAAGCTTATCTGGTTGAAACATTTTAATAGAACAGAACACACAAAGCCTAAAAGTCATTTTGTGCATGTACCTCATTAATACAGTTTTTGAGCATACTGCTGAAAATATTTATATTTCCTTTAAAAGAAATATTTATTTAATTAATGGATCCATAAAATAAGTTTTTTTTTTAAAAGTAAGACATTAAGTAGATTGAAAATCCAGATTTCCCACACATTTATCATCTTCTGCAAAGAAACCAAATGATATGAGGTATAAAGGAGATTATCTTCAATTAATGATTTTGAGAAACTTAATATTCACATGCACAAGAAAGAAACTGGACCATCATTACAATACTTAATACAAATTACACTCAAAATGAATTAAAGAATTGAGTGCAAAACCTGAACACTGTAAGGCTTCTAGACAAAAGCATATAGGAAAAGCTTTTTAATATTGGCATGCATGGATAATTGTTCTTAACAAGGGACTCCAAATGCATAGGCAAGATTAGACAGATGGGAGTGAATCAAACTCAAAAGTTACTGTGCAGCAAGGGAATCAGTAGAGTGAAGGGACAGCCTCCTGAATGGGTGGAAGAATCTAGAAACCAACATCTGCTAAGGGCCAACATGCACAGTACCTAAGAAATTCCAATAATTCAATAATTAGAAAACAAATAACTTCATTTTTTTAAAAGATGGAGAAAGGACCCGAACAGATATTTTTCAAAAGAAGTTAGAAAGATGGAGTATAGTATGTGGGGAAAATCCTCAACGTTAGTAATTATCAAGGAAAACCAAACCCAAACCATAATGGGTTATCACTTCACATTCCTTAGAATGCTTGTTTTAAAAAGATAAAAGGCAGCAAGAGCTAGAAAGAATATGGAGAAAAGGGAACTCATGTACTACTGTCGAGAATAGGAATTGTTACAGCTAATGTGGGAAACAGTATAGAAATTCTCCTACAAATTAAGAATAAAGCCATCATATAATTCAATACCCTCACTTCTGAGTGTGTGTATATACATATATGTATATATGAGCTATAAATGCAAATATATATAATATATATTTATATATTGAGCTAATTAATTCAGTATCTCAGAGAGAGGTCTTCATGCTCAATTTATTCCAGAATAAATATATACCACAGCCAAGGTGTAAGGTTAACCAAGAAGTCCATAAATAGATGCATAAAAACTTTACATAGATAATTTTATTTTGCATATATGCATTGAGGATATTATTCAGATTTGGAAAAAAGGAAATTATGAAGTTTTGTAACACTTGAATTAAGGAGGACATTGCTAAATAAACTAAACTAGACACGGGGCCCCACCCTAGTTGAAGAGTTACAGGTAATTGAAAGCAGCTAAGAAAGGGAGAAGTAGTCTTTTCCAGGATGAACACTCCATATGGTTTCCACGTGGTCACCTCTAAAAGAACAAAGTACCTACAAGCAACACTAACTAATGGACTCAGCAGGTTGAATCTATCTGTCTGTCTGTCTATCCATCCATCTATCTGTCTGTCTGTCTGTCTGTCTGTCTATCTATCTATCTATCTATCTATCTGTCTGTCTGTCTGTCTGTCTGTCTATCTATCTATCTATCCATCTACATATCTATGTGTGTGAATGATAAAAGAATAAGAGGACATGAATTTGAAAGGGAGTGAATGGAATGAGAGGGCATGGGAGAGATTTGAGATAGGATGAGGGAGAGTGTAGTTATGTTTTAATTTTAAAAAGCCAGACATGGAAAGATGGACACTCTATGATCTCAACTAAGTGGAATCTTAAAACATTGAATTTAAACATTAAAACATTGAATCTTAAAACATTGAAACAGAGTAGAAGGATAGTTTCCAAAGTCTGGTTTACAAGAAAGGAGGTTATCTATCTGCTAAAGGGTCGGAAGGAAAGGAAAGGTCAAAGGAGAGGGGAGCACGTGGGCAAAGAGCAATTTCTTTTCATCAGCTTCACAGATTGCTTTGCACCAGCTGACTCAAGGGCATCTTGTCTTAATGAGATACATATATTGCATGAGTCATAATAAAATCATAACTACTGTTTTGGATGGCTGATATCCTACATACGACTAGGAATGTACCTTGGTCTGGTTTAAGTGTAGAACACTTTTGGGAGGGTGCTGATTAGCGGCCACTCCACCGTTGCTGCCTCTTTCATTTCCTCTGTGCTGTGCTTCACATTGATGCCCCTTTGCAGCCGGAAACTGCATAGCCCATCTCTGTGTCCCTCTTTTTTTTTCTGTTTATTTTGCTTGCCATTTTTCCCTTGCTGGTAGTTTTTAAAGAACAATATTAGTATCTGTAGACATAGTGGTGTACTTCAAGGGGAAGCCATGGAGTCCAAACTATTTTCATAATAATTCCAAGGTGCAATTTTCTTATTAAATGCCCGCCCTCTCACAGAGTTACAGCATCCTTCTCAGTGACTAAAACAGCTGGCAGAAGCACACGCTTACATAATTTTCCATTTACATTTTTTCTCACTTTTACTGCCCATTATGGTGAATGCAAATAGCTAAATTCCATAAGAACAAAAATTCTCTGAGATCCCCAATGGTTTTTCAAAATATAAAATGTTCTTTAGAACAAAATGTATGAGAACCAAAGGTTGAAAATAAAATTAGATAAAGTGAATACAAACAAACAAATTAGAATTTCATAGAGAATTTTTTTTCTTGTAACAATATTTGAAAGCCAGATAATGTTCACTTAAGGAGAATGGGTAAGACTAAAACCTTGTGAGAACATAAAAGGTCTTTTCTTGCCCTCAACAAGATGAAAGGATCTGAGAAGCTAAGCATTCCTACAAAGTTTTCTAGGTTTATGCTTTTGTGTTGGAATTCACAGAAAAGTGAGCTGGACAGGTGGTTTTTGTTGTTTTTTTTTTTATTTTGTTTTTGTTTGTTCTATGCACTGTTGGAATAACCTTCTTCAATTAAAATGTAGAAACTTTGAAAAGATTATATGAATTTTCTTGTGGGAAAGAGCCATGCTTCTAGGGGCAGAGCCGGGTATTTTTCCAGTAACCTATGACGTCCATTGCTTATGTGCAGAGATGCCAAGTGTGACATCACTTTCGGAGAGAACATGACCGAGAACCTGAACTAAGAGCAAATTTCAAACTCAGCAGCGGAGTGTAACATGAGCCACAAGGCTTTCAGATCTTGTCAGTAGAAGGTCGTCTCTGCTGTCCTCACATTGAGAATATAAAATGTGACTTGTACCTTTCTTCTCAGCATCCTCAACTCTGGGTACTTCTGACACATGTCAGAGAATTCACTCGTGAATTCACCGTACCTAGAAATTCTTGAAAGGTTCCCGAAACATTTTGAAGTCTGAGACAGGTGAAGGCCCAGCATTAGTTACCTATTTCGTTAGCTTCTCTGAATCCTGTGTTACCATAGAAACAAAGAAAGTGTCTAAAATGCCCAGAGCATGTCAGCATTCCACAGCGGTAGCCCTCTTGTATAAAAATTGTCTGCGCATACATTCTTATTTATATTACCCTAAATTTTATTTCATGTGATAAATTCCTTCTAGGATTCAGTGCTTGGACAGCACTTGTCATGTTCCTAGACAAGCATGGATACTTTCTTTTTTTTTTTTTTTTTTTTTTTTTTGGTTTTTCGAGACAGGGTTTCTCTGTGTAGCTTTGCGCCTCTCCTGGAATTCACTTGGTAGCCCAGGCTGGCCTCGAACTCACAGAGATCCGCCTGGCTCTGCCTCCCGAGTGCTGGGATTAAAGGCGTGTGCCACCAACGCCCGGCCAAGCATGGATACTTTAGTCAGACATTAGGAATCACAAATTCCAGGCACATGTGCTCATTGTTCATTATCTGAACTCCTCCAAAAGTTTCTAGAACCTTCCCACATGTTGCCACCAGCTGGGAAACCATTCTTTCAATACAGACATTGTTGAGGGTTACTTCATATTAAAACTATACTTTGTCTCTCAAAACCCAAAAGAACAGGGTGGTAGTTAGAAAGGAGCAACATTCAGAAGTGGTGGTCACAGGCCATGTCTTCTGTCTCACGTTTCCTTTGATTTGTGCATGTGTTAAAATACTTAGAAAGTTAGTAACTAAATTTTACAGTTGGGAAACTACATAAATTCTTATCTCGAGGAGCCAGCAGTTCTGGGTCCACCCGTCCAAGCCATCCAATGTCCTCTTTGTGCTTGGTCTCCCATCCACATGCCACCCCTTTAACCTCTGCAAAGGTTAATTTGATTCTCAACTTGATGGGATTTAAAAATCACCATGGAAACAAGCTCTGGGCAAGTTGGCGATGGATCTGTGAGATTAGGTTGAGGTGGGAAGACCTCATTCCACCTCCACCACCATTTCAAATGTGGGCAGCACCATTTTGTAGAAAGGTGCACATATGGGGACCCGGGCAGAGGAAAGGAGAACCAGCATCCTTCTCCCTCTGTTCCCTGATTGCAGACCCAGTGTAACCAGCCTCCTCATGGTCCTGATGCCATGACTTCTCCTCCATGATGGTGGAATGCATCCTTCAACTAGGAGCAAAAATAATCCCTTCTTTCCTCTAACAAACAGGCAACATACACCTTCATGCTGGGTGTGGTGCTGCACGCCTTTTATCCCAGTGCTCGGAGGCAGAGGCAGTCAGATCTCCATGAGTTGCAGCCCAGCCTGAACTATAAAGTGAGTTTCAGGCCATCCAGGGCTACATAGTGCGGCCCTGTTTCAAAACTAAAATAAAATAAAACCACACTTCCAATGTTGCCTTAGTTGAAAGAAATTCAGCCTTAATTTTACTGTTATTTTAACTTTGGTATATGTTTTTCATCTGAGATTTTATTTTGGACAGTTTTTATTCTCTTAGATTTTATTTATGTTTTGATATTGAAAGTTGTTCCTTGACTTTTATGGATAGGGGTATGGAGAAACTAAGTAAATGAATGTTTATATTAGTGAATTTGTACCTAACACCATTGTGAAAACTAAGGTGTTCTATTCTGGGGTTTATCATTTGAGCAGCAGTTATTTTGGATAAAAAGGGTTTTTCTCTGATTCCAAAAGTTAACAGTTTTCTGCTTTTTATTTCTTTTTCAATTTGTAAGAGAGTGTTCATTTACTGTGATTTATAAGAATAGGTCACAATTACCCAAGTGTCAGGCATTAATATTGAGACTAATTGTGTGTTGAACACATGTGCACATTTTCTATATGCGGTAAAAACTAATGGCATGAATGAATGAATGCTAAACAATGGAATGGTTTGGGATTTTTGAAGTCTCAGAATCATTTCATGATTCTTCTCGTCTTCAGACTGGAGAAAGCAAGCTCTTCCAGTTTGTTCTTTTCATTTGATCATTGGTAATCAGCGGAGTAAGAAAAGAGAAAAACGGCCAGCAGAAGGATAGAATAAATCCTTTGATGAGAAAGTGAACCACAATAGGTGTTTCTGCTGAACAGAGAAGACAGATTTTAAGACTGAGTTTCACAAAGGCAGGAACATATTAGGTTGAGAATCTTGCTCAGCAGGAGCGCAGATATGAGAAACTGAGCGGCTCTTTTGTTGTGTTGTGTTATGTATAAGACAGGGTATTATGTAGTCCAGGCTGTCTTCACTCTAGCTCCATAGGTAAAAATGACCCTAAGCTCCTGTGCCTCCTGCCTTTACTTCCCAAGAGCTGGGGTTACAGACATGCACCATAGCTGACTTAAGTCAATTGTTGATCTTACCAAGTTAAGTGTTTCCTCTCCTCTCACCCAGTTCCCATGCCTGCCATGCCATTTGATGCCCTGTCTACAGGCTTCTGGATTCATGCTTGTATGCATTCTATGGAAATTCCAGAGAGAGAGAGAGAGAGAGAGAGAGAGAGAGAGAGAGAGAGAGAGAGAGAGATCTGCATTTAGTTTGGTGGTTGGTAGAGATATTGAAGATATTGAAGGTCTTTGAGCAGGTGTCGAGATTCTGTGCATTCCTAGTCTAACGAGAATGTACAAGGATTGGAGAACGGAGGAACAGAAGCAGCCACAGTGGAGGGTCAGTCTTCAAATCTCACTCCCATCCCTGGAATCTCAAGAATGAAGTCTTAAGACTGGCCTTCATTTGTGACTGCTTGGCAGTTGGTGATACGGGAGAGTTAGGATGAGAAGTCAGAGATATTTTCAGGTGAATTCTACAAATATAAGACAATGAACTTCGAAAAATGGTAGCACTCAGTGGTATGGTTCTAGAACAGCATTTTAAGAAGCCATCATGATTTCTCTGTTTTCTCATTTTTTGGGTTTACTGGACTAGTAGAAAGAGAAAATTCAGTGGCCAGTGTGAAACAGGCTGTGGAAATTTATTTAACAACTGTTGATGATGTGGATTACATAGAATAGCTGGTGCAGAATATGAGGGAAGCCCTGTAGTATATCACTCTAAATGTAGTGCTTAAAAACGCCAACCGAAGAAAATAATAGCTTCTTACCATCAAATATCTTCCTACAAGCCCCACACCACACACATTTATTTGACTCTAATTTAATAAAATACCTATCAAAATAGGAAACTGATTACTTGGTAGATGAAGGGCTAAACAAGAAGAGAGACTCTGCCTCAAAACTAGATGGAAGACAAATACAATACCCAAGGTTATCCTCAGACCTCTACATGCAAACTATGGCATGTATGACCCCCCAATACACACACACACACACACACACACACACACACACACACACACACA
>CABHPH010139388.1:3381-22647 GCA_902168325.1 Peromyscus nudipes
ATGGTGCTTGTGATCAAACATAGGGCTTTCTGCATGATGAGCAAGAACTCCACTAATATACATTCTCAGAACTCTATCCTCTTTTATTACAAATAGGTTACCCTAGTTTTTCTAGTGCATTAACTGTACTTTCAGTACATCTCTAGAGCACTCAGCCATTTCCTTCCTTTCCAGGTCTGTCACTATTTCCCTAATTGCTCCATTATCCAAATCTGCTCTTTCTTATTTTTTGGTCTTAATTTTAATTATTTGTGTTTGTGTGTATATGTTTGTGCACATGAGTGCAAAGCTAGAAGAGGTCACTGGATCCTCTAGAACTGAAGGAAAGGCAGTTGTGAGCCACTGGTGCTAGGACCCAAACTCAGGTAGGACTGCTGAGCCATCTCCCCAAATCTTCTCTTTTATAAGTAGTTTGGCTGTTTGTCATTCTTTTATTGTTTGTTATCCTTTATTGCATCACTTCAAAATCTTGAGTTTTCAAATCTATCAAATTCTTGACTAATCTCTCACCTCAATTAAAACTTATAAATGAAGCCAGACGTGGTGGTACAGAACTTTGATCTCAGCACTCAGGAGTTGGATGCCACCATGGTCTACATAGTAAGTTGGAGGCCAGCTAGGGCTACCTAGAGAGATCTTGGCTCAAAAATGAAAAACAAACAAACAAAAACAAAACCCTTTTAGATGCATAAGAAACATATCTGTGAATCTATCTATTTCTCCTGCAGTTCAGTCTTTCCCTCATGAATTCTGGAGCTCTATTGTTAGGTACATATATGTTTGAGAGTCTTATGTTCCTTGAAAGAAAGATCCTTTATAATTATGATTGTAGCATTCATTATTCCTGGTTGTATTCTCTGCTCTGAAATTCACTTGGCCTAGGTTCTGCCTCACTGTGGTATATTTCCTAGGACTCCTAAGGACAATAAGTAGAATAACTATAAGGCTTACCTGACCTCTTTCCCATGTCTCAAGGAAGGTAGGGCAGTGTACAACAGTAATCCTAGTACTTAGAAGATGAAAGCAAGATGCATATAAGTTATTTTTAAGATGCATTTATTATGTTTATGAGTGTTTTACCTACATGCATGTAGGTGTACCATGCGCATGCCTGGTGCCCACAGAGGCCAGAAGAAGGCATTGGAACCTCTAGAAATGGAGTTATAGATAATTGTGACCTACCATGTGGGTGCTGGGAGTCAAATCTGGGTCCTCTACAAGAGCAACAAGTGTTCTTAATTGCTAAGCCATTTCTCCAATACCAAGAATGCAAGTTTGATACTGGCTTGTGCTACTGGACCATACCATCACTCAAAAAACTAAAAATAAACAAAGAAAAAATATGATGAATTACTGCCATTTGCTACCTGTTGCCTAGTATCTTAGTTATTTAATTTTTCCAGTTGCTTACTTTTCAGCTACTGTACTAAGTGCTTTTTTTTTAAACCCTGGCTGTCCTGGAACTCAATTTATAGATCAGGCTAGCCTCAAACTCAGAGATCCACCAGCCCCTACCTCCCCAGTGCTATGATTAAAGGCATGCACCGCCACTGCCTGGCATTCTAAGTGCTTTTATGCATCACATTTGATCCTCATTGGAATCCCATAAAATGATGTTCATTCTTTTCTTCTAAGTAAAAATTCTCAGAGTCTTGGGCCATTTAAATAAATGGTGTTAGGTTTCATTGCCAACAAAATCACTTGAAATAAATAAAAGAGTAAAGACTTGAATAATGGGTTCATATTTCTTGAGGGTAAAATTGGATGCGTAGCATAACTTTTCAGTGGTTTGTGAATTTATTTACATAATAAGTGTCAGAGGATAAAAAGATCAAAATGAGTTAAGTTCATATGTCATCATTTATCTAAACTGGCAACAGTTGCAGTATATGAAATGAGGTCATTCTCAGAAAATCGGGTCTACACATTCAAGTACTTGGTGAGAAGAATAAAGAAATATTGCAACCAATCAGACTGAAAGAAAGGGATAAAAATCAACAAAAGTGGTTTTCAAAAAGAACTGCACTGCACCTTTGCTACATCTAAAGTATCCTTCAATACAGCAATCCTGGAGCAAATATTTTATTATTCATAGGCAAGTTTAAGAGAAACAAACAACTCAACTCTAGTGTGTGTGTGTGTGTGTGTGTTTTTAATCTCATGTTTCTTTTCCTTTTTGAGTGAACAGGAGGTAAATAACCTGCAGTGATTGGGAGGAGCCACAAAAGAAGTCCGAGGGTACACAGGCTTCAGTTATCAAAGTTTCTACAGTAGGCTGAGTATGGACAATGAAATTCCTAGTTCAAAGATTATTCTTTCTTTTAAAGCATGTTTTCTTGTCTGGAACATCAGACACACTAGAGTCCCCTTCCATTCTTTCTAGTCAGAAGGAATCAGACCAAATACTTGCTGTTTCACAAAGGAAAAGCAATTGACACACATCTATGCAAGGCTGGGTACCTGTCAGGCTTAATTTGTCTTTGTTGTGGAGGTTCTTCATTGACTACACCTCTTTTAAGACAGTAGCTATATAACATTAACTCCCTATGTGAATTTTTACTAATATATAATAATTATTCTTATCATAACAACATCTCTTTCCCACATGAAGAAGAATACCCTTGCTTGTCTGCTAGAAGCAATTTTATTAGGGACAAGAGTAATTTCCTGTTCATTCATGTTCCAGCTATTATTTAGCTGAATTCTGTCTGATTAAAGATCCTTGATTCTCACATAGTATAGACGTCATATTCAAAGACATTTTGCTATTGCCACAAAATTGAAGTCAGCACTCTATTCTTTGGATATTTATAATGTTTCTGAGCATCATGAAACATTTCTTTAAAAAGAAAATGAGGGCTAGAGATGCAGTAAATTGGTAAAGTACTTGTTGGTCCAGCATGCAAAAAGCATTGAGTTTGATCTCAAACACCTTATAAGCCAACCATGGTGTTGCAGGCCTGTAATCCCAGCACATAAGAGAAGAAAGAAGGAGGATCAGAAGTTCAAGGTCAGCCTAAGCTTTAAGAGACTCTGTTCCCCAAACAAATAAATTAAGAAGAAGAAGAAGGAGGAGGAGGAGGAGGAGGAGGAGGAGGAGAAGGAAGAGGAAGAGGAGGAAGAGGAGGAAGAGGAAGAAGAGGAAGAAGAAGAAGAAGAAGAAGAAGAAGAAGAAGAAGAAGAAGAAGAAGGAGAAGAAGAAGGAGAAGAAGGAGAAGAAGGAGAAGAAGGAGAAGAAGGAAAAGAAGAAGCTGCAGCAGCTCTTGGTCATCCAAGGCTACATAGAGAGCTTCAAGCTAGTCTGAGACACAAGATAAAAATGAAAAGAAATGAAAGAAACAAAGCAAGCAAAAAAGGCAAGGGAGTAAGCAAGCTTTTTTAATCCACTGAAATTAAAAGAGAAGTCAGTATGGAGAGTCATTGGAACTCCTGATTTTCACTAGCTGGAATGCAAATAAACCAAATTGTAATTACACAAATGTCTGATTAGAGAGCTCATGTTGTCCTTGAACACAACAGCAAGAATTCATCTGCTTAGACCTAACTTTTCCATAAACTGCAGAAATAGAAAAAAAAAGTCTGAGCCGGGTATGATGGAACATGCCTCTAGTTCTATCACTTAGGAACTAATACAGTAGGATCATAAATTTGAGACCAGCCTGGGTTACACAGTGAAATCCTGACAAAAAGTTCAGTGATAGTTTTTCTGGCATGCATGAGGTCTTAGATTCAATGCTCAGCACTGAAAAAATTCTCAAACAACTCAGATTCCGAAGTTACCAGTGATTTGATACTAATCACCCTAATGACAAATGTAAAACTCAAGCTTAAGTTCCTGGGGGAATTTCCTATAGTAAACTGTCAAAAAAAGAACTTGAAGCTGCTTCAATGTTTGCAAAAGTATGCTGGGACAGACTGAAAAAAATAAGTGGATAATTATCATTAGAAGCTCACTTAAGGGTCTGCCTAAGGAACAGTGGTAAAGAAAATCCTCCCAATGGAAAGAAATGCTGACAGTATTGTACTATTGGTCATCCAATTTGAATAAAATGAAATGTGGCTTGAGACACCAATCTCCACTGATTCATACAAGTCGTGAGTGATTTTCCTGAGTGCCTGGAGGCCTAGAAGCAACATCACTAGAAGCTCAATGGCAAGAGTTTCTGTGCAGAGATATACAAACTAATCTTTATAGGTCTGGGTATAAAGTATGACGGTCTTTGTGTCTCTTTTTGAAGATCACTGGAGCATACCTTGCAGAAGCAGCACTGAACAATTACGAGGATAAAATGACTGTGGATTTCAGTTGTTTCTTTTCTTAGCCATGACTAATTAAATAATTCAGTAATACAAAAACTATGAGTGAAGTAGCAGGAATGAAGATGCGGGATAACCTAACTTTTCCATACCCACAATCATTTTGCAAATTAACTCTTTCTTTCCCCAATGATTCACCTTGCTAGTGGGCCTAACTACAGCAGCAGCAAATCCCACTGACCCCTTTTTACATTTCTCAGGGGGTCATGTGGAATGATTTACAGTCAGGCATTGCAGGAGAGACCAATCAAGATTACAATACTTTGCTGCCTCTTTCTTAGATCCTGAATAAGATAACAATGAAGGAGTACCCTCATGAGGAGGGGGAGCAGAGGGCTCTGGAGCACACACAGGCTCTTTATCACCTGCCAGTGCCTGTCTAAGCACACTCCAAATAGAAAATGCTATAAGAGGCATGTCCTTTCCTCCATTCTTTGTATACCAGTTCTTAATATCTGTCCCTACTGTATCCCAAGTTTCTACATCTAAAGTTCCCCAGTCTGGAAACCAGGGGCTGACTATTCGTACAAACTTAGGAAAATCAGTCAGTTGACCAGTGCTGATTTCATTTCCCTTTTTTTAAAGGCGTATGTTTAATAATATCAAGGAAGAATTGCTTTTCCTTAGACTGACCCATCTTCAGGGAAAGACAAACACAAGGGGGAAAACTCAAAGGAAACTATTGGATAACTCACCCTTCTTTACTTGGCAGTCACTATCCAAGGGGCCACAGCACCATGAGTGAGATCCTATCCATGTGCCAATTAGGGGATTGCCTCTTCTTGGACAATCCCCAGGAGAATGCCTTGCTCTAGACAGTTTCCAAGAAGAGCTGCCTCTCTCCCACAGACAGTCTTCTTGATTATCCCCTTCAATATCCTTGTACCAGGCACTAGGTACCGCTGCCATGAGGACCAGCCTCCAGCAGCACAGGGCTTGAAGAGAAACCACAGAGTCAGCGTACTAAGACGGTTTTTATCTGAGGGAGTAAGGAGAAAGACACTCACACACTCTCTTGATGGTTTCCTTCAGACGTTTTCTTTATTCTTCTTCTATATTCTCTGTTCTCCTAACTTTATTTTTCCTCTACAGCTTCTATATTCCAACAAAATCTTTCAGGCAATATGAAAATTACAATGTTGTTACATTCTATTTTTCAAGTGAATGATTATAATGAATACAGGTTAAAAAAAAACATGTTTTTTATCTCCCTTACATGATTAAAACAAAGTCATCCCAAGAACCCACATACATTTATATCTAAATGATTTGTTATAGATTAACAGGGTGTGAGCAAGCAAGGTATTTTTCTCAACCAGTTCTTTTGCTGGCAGGCTGCATACTGTGGTTACAAAGAAAAGATCAATCACTTTATTACTTACCTTGAAAGGTAATCTTATAAGGAATCTTAGAGGAATCCTAAACTTTTATACATGAAAAACAATCAGTCAGCTCTACTTTAAATCTTTAGGGTGAATACCCACTCATCAATAGTTTTTTATGTCAGGAAACTGAGGGCAGAAATGGGTATAAGGAATTAATCATCATCTTTGCAATTCTAGCAAGGTAAGTACATCAGCTAGTAATAATTTGGCTGCTTTGCTTTTTGATCCCTAATCTAATGAATCTATCCCTTAGCTATGTGTCCTTGTGTACTTTAGATTGTTTCCTGGGGTTTTTCCTCTCAAAGCTATTATCAAAACATCTTAATCTAACCTGACGTTATTTTAAAGCTTTGTTTCAGCTATGATGCATACCAAAACCTGTGAATGCATCTTTCAACATCAAGATTTAAAAAAAATTTGAGTCAACTTGGCTCCTGGGACTCAACTGTTCTCCTTAATCTTTAACCTGAACTACAATATATGCAGCTCCTTAGGTGAAACTCATGGGCCCTGGCTGTGTGACAATTTCTTGTATTTATTTTCAATCATCAAAACTCTATTTAAACTAACAGCATTATTATCAGTTAGACAATACAGCTTAGGAAGAAATCATCATCTTCATAATAATCCAGAGGTAAAAATGCCCAGTAGAATGAGGTATTTCCATGAGATAAACAGACTACATTACAGGCAGTAGGGATCTCCCTACACCTATTCGCACCATACCAGATATCAGAGGAAGATGGCAGCAGTAAACATGTAAAGTCGTAGTAGAAACAATAGACATTCTGGAGTCTATGATCTTGGGGCCTTGTTTTCCAAGATTCACTTATCAGGGATATGCCTCCTGGTGGGCTGACACCTTGAACTTCAATTACCACCTGCTGCTCTCTGATGGGGCACCTAACAATGCAGACTTCCTCTCATCAAGACATGGACTACTATAAGAGTCCATCTTCTCATCAGAAAAAGCTAATGTCATCAGTATTGTATGTTCAGTATAAGAGGTCAATCATAATTACTTCCACTGTGGGAAGGGTTGTAATTTCTCATGAAGAAAGATCTGCTTAAGGCATTAGTTTTCTTCTTTATGCTTCCCTCAGCACCACTGTGTACCAGCTCATCATCTGATTTATTAATGTACCACTTCTTTGGAATAAGATCCCTTTTTAATGTTTGAGAAAGCACTAGTGTAGATAGGAATGCTCTACAAGACAGAATAAAGCCTCCAAGAACTTGAAAGAATGACACCACAAATTAGCAGGTATCTAACTTGAAAAAATGAGAACATTGCCTTCAGTCTGTTCTACCACTATAAAAATAATTATGTGTGCTTAATATTTATATCAAGCAGCAATAGTGTTGCTCAGAAACCAAGAAGACACAGAAAAACTTGAAGAGACAGCATTAGCTCCATAGTTCAGACTGATTAGTAGAGACTGCTATAAAAATCTTTTAATCCTTTCAAATTACAACACTAAAAATACCACTAATATTAAGAAATAGAAATGCTGGCCTAAGAAAACAATTTTCTGGATGGACTTGTCCTCTAACCTAAGTTGAGAAACAAATAGCAATCCCTACTTGTTAAGTGACTTATGGTATTAAAACAGCTCTTTCCTACCAGAAAAACAAAACATAAAAATAAAACTAAGAAGATGAAGATACATATTACTTGGATTTTCAGAACCAGCATCATTCCTCAAGAGAAGTGACTCACCTAGACTCACTGTCCTAGAAACCCTGAAAGGAAGGAAAAATCACTGCAGAGAATGTATGTGGGACCAAAGCAAACCTAAAAATGAAATTTCCTGAGCCTCCATGACCGTCACAGCATGTACTAGAAAGGATTGGAGAAGGCTCTGAAGAAGAAAGTCAGGATTTTGCTAGGACTTGGTGTGTCTCTCCCATTTTGCCACAGAGGAAGCCTATAAAGTAACAAATGGCAAAACCACATCTGTTGAAGAGTTGTGAAAGCAGCCACTGAATTCTAAAATGATCTAAATCTAGATATGGGTCCTGGACAAGCAGAAGGTGTTACTGCTGACCCTAAAAGTTGGTTGCTTCTCTCCCAGGAGGGCTAGGTATGGTTTCTTCTACTAAAATCTATTTCAAATATGTTCTTTTTATCAAAATCTGATGATGAGGTTCAAGAAACACTATCCCCAAATATGACATTTAACAATTGAGAAAATAGCAAAAGTGAAGAGCTCACTAACTTTTCCCTCCCTTCTCCCTCCTGCAGCAGGACATAATACTCTGCTGAACTTTGCTGGATGTAGAAATCTTCAAGTCAGGGGTACCCACTCTATTTCTAGAGGAAAGTAACAGCCTAATTCTTGAAGACACAGAGACACCAAGAATAATGAAAAGGAACAGACACTGTTTATTAACATGGAATTGTGTCCCCATTTGTTCTCCTCATTATATATCTCTTTATGTCCTCTCTTCATCAAACCTGAAGATAAATACATACACATTTCTCTTTTGCTTTTAGGGAGAAAGTCTTCTCTAATGTGTACAAATCCTTATGCATCCTATGGTAGTTTCTTCCAGATGGAAACATTCCTTCCAGGAAAGGAAAGTATGAGACTCAGGAGGTAAACAAAAGGTCACAAGTTTGGGGGAAAAAAAATTTAGAAGATTCTCCACGGAGCCTCCCCAGCAGTACAAAGTGGAATAAAGAACTGCTCAGAGAAAAGACTGACCAGCCAAGCTGCAGAGAAAAGGGATTCTCAGATTGTCCAGCTGCCTGCAGGTTATATGGGGACCTCCAAGGTTGCAAATTTTCTGAGTGGTCACTCATGGGATTGAGTTTTTTGATGATGCAGCTGCTTTTGAGTCTTTTCTGCTCCTGTGGGTAAACTTTCATCATTCCTGTCAGTAATCCTAAAATCACATTGGTTCACCAAGTTGAACTTTGGTACAATTGTTACTTTGCTCTGTTGTGGGTTCCCCTTTTGAGATGAATATGAATAGGTAAGTGTGTGTGTGTGTGTGTGTGTGTGTGTGTGTGTGTGTGTGTGTGTTGGGTCTCCCTAGGAAAAGTCTGTTATACAACAGTTGTCCTTGATTTACAAATGAGGAAACCAATATTCACAAATGTTGATGACATGCCCATAGACACTCAGATTTCTTTCCCAGGTAGATGCCATTGACTGTCATAGAAAGAGAGTTGGGGATTGCAGACAGATTCTATTCAGGCCTTGACACAAATGGCCACTGCTTCATTCCTCTAGTACTCATCCCACCCTGTTAACTTAAATATTTGAGTTCTCTGATGTTATCCCTTGAATTTTCTTACTCTTGGCCACTGGTTTTGGTTTCCTTTGCTCATTTATTTTCCCCTAAAGTTTTCATTATGAAGTCCCCAGGGGTCAAATTCTAGGTCTTCTTTTCTTCATCCTCTTCTTCACTTTGGATTAAATCACACTCTCCTCTCTATCTTTCTCTCTCTCTCTTTCTCTCTCTCTCTCTCTCTCTCTCTCTCTCTCACACACACACACACACACACACACACATACACACACACAATGCTACATTTGAATTTTTATTTGTATATAGAAAGAGGAGCAGAATATGTTAATGGTAGTAATCTCTGAGTGGTGGCAGATTTTTTTGTTTGTTTATTTGTTGAGGTTTACTTTCTTCTCCTCCTTAATTTATATTTGGGTTATGTATGTGTATTATGGTGAATACACATGAAGGTATAGTTTTTTCACACCTGTATGTTCTCCATTGCTTTCTATATTTGCCTTGACATAGGATCCTTTAATGAAACCAACAGTTCTTGATTAGGTTGGCTGGCCAATAAACTGTCCAGAGTTGCCCGTCTCCTCCCCCAGTGCTGGAATCCACACAACAATGCCTCACTTTATGTAGGTGATAGGGTTCAAACTCAGGTCTTCATGCATAACCACCAAGCAATATCCACAATCACTCAATTTTTTTTTAAAAAAATTAACACACTAAGTACTATATTTTTAATATGACATTTTCAAATATAGTTTATTTTTTGGTGCTCCTCCTTCTTACTCCTCTCCCCATAGACTCCTGCTGTCCTGTGTACCCTTTTGCCTCTAGTATTCCCCTTATGGCTTTTAAGTTACATGTGTACTATCACCCTATCTCTCTTCCTCTGACCTGTTATTCCCTTCTCATGAACCCCTTTCAAGTTTCACATTCTATACCCACAGTCACTCCCACATAAATACACATATATAAAATTTAGAAGCTAGGATTCGTACATAACCTAGAACACGCAGTATTCCTAAGTCTGAGTTGCCTCACTTAATATGATCATATACAGACACAAATGTAAAAACATTTCTGTGACAGGATATAGAATCCTTTGGGTATTCCCAGGAGTAGCATAATTGAATCATAGGGTGTAGCTGAAGTTTTCTCCAGTCCTGCCTGGCCCATGATCAGGACAAATCTCTCTCACCTGCCAGTCCCGCAGCACTCAGACCCAACTGAGTAAACACATAGAGACTTATATTGCTTACAAACTGTATGGCCATAGCAGGCTTTTTGTTATCTAGTTCTTCTATCTTAAATTAACCCATTTCTATTATTCTATAAGTTGCCACGTGGCTCGTGGCTTACCAGTACCTCACATCTTCTCATGGCAGCAGCTGGCAGCATCTCTCTGCCTCAGCCTTCCACTTCCCAAATTCTCCTCTCTCCTTGTATACTTCCTGCCTGGCTACTGGCCAGTCAGTGTTTTATTTATTAACCAATCAGAGCAACACATTTAACATACAGAACATCCCACAGCAATAGGGTAGTTGTATTTGTAATTTCTGAGAAATGTTTACACTAATTTCCATAATGGCTATAGCACTTTATAGCCCAATAGCAATGTATATGGGCACCTCTTTGCCCATGACTTCATCAGCATTTGTTGTCATTTTATTTTCTTGCTGATAACCATTCTGATTGGAGTGAGAAGGAATCTCAAATAACCTTAATTTGCATATCACTGTTGGCTACAAATGTTGAACATTGTTCTGAATATTATTTTTTTTCATCCTTTAACAACTGTACTGGCTGGTTTTTTTGTCATCTTGACACAAGCTAGAATCATTAGAGAGGAGGGATCCTCAGTTGAGGAAATGCCTCTATGAGATCCAGCTATAAAGCATTTTCTCAATCAGTGATCAATGGGAGAGGGCCAGGCCCATGGTGGGTGGTGCCATCCCTGGGCTGGTGATCTTAGGTTCTATAAGAAGGTAGGCTGAGCAAGCCAGGGAAACAAGTCAGGGAAGCAAGCCAGTAAGCAGCACCCCTCTATGACCTCTGCATCAGCTTCTGCCTCCAGGATTCTGCCCTGTTTGAGTTCCTGTCCTAACTTCCTTCAATAATGAACAGCAATATGGAAATGGAAGCTAAATAAACTATGGGAGCCCACAAAACTTCCTAGTGAGATCTGGGCTTGCTTTACACTGCAGGGCTGCATTAGGGGGTGGCTTGACCATGTGCATGGTCACCAGGTGTCTTGGATAGTCTGCACTTGGCTGTGCTGGGGGAGGTCTTTTGCTCCACCCTTTGGCATTTCTTTAAAAGCCCTTTAGTAGAGACAGAAGGGGCTGGTGGGTTTTGACCAAGGCCCTCCTGAGGCTATCCTCTGTTTTCTAACTGTCTCTCTCCCTCTATATTTCTATCTACATATTCCTCATTCCTCCCTGCTCAAGAGTACCCTGGGGGAAAAAGAGGGAGCAGGTCTCCTTCAATAAACCCTTTTCTCCCCAACTTGCTTTTTGGTCATGATGTTTCATCATAGCAATAGAAACCCTAAGACAACAACCAATAGTTCAGTTCATGATAGAATTTTTTATTATTTGATATTTAATTTTTAGAGTTTTTAAAATATATTCTAGCTATTAAACCCCCTATATTTGTTTTCTTTCTATTGTTGGGATAAGACATCATGACCAAGACAACTTATAACAGAAATCATTTAATTGGGCTTATGGTCCCAGAAAGTTAGAGTCTATGATGGTGGAGTGAAGACATGGCAAAAGGTGGCTAGGCTGCAGCTGAGAGCTAACATCTTGATCCACAAGCAGGAGTAAGAGAGCACACTGGGAATGGTGTGAATCTTTTTAAACCTCAAAGTCGGCCTCTGGTAACACACCTCCTTCAACAAGATCATAACTTCTAATCCTTCCCAAATAGTTCCACCAAAGTATTCAAACATATCAGCCTATAAAAACCATGCACATTCAAACCACCCTCTCTGAATTGTAGCTGGGAAAGATATTTCTTCCATCGTATAGATTATCTGTTTTCTCTGCATATAGTTTCTTTTGCTATACTGGAACTTAAATTCACATAATCCCACTTGCTGGGTTGAGAGTGGGTGCTATTTCCTGTACGGTTGAAATCCTACTGGTAGAGTGCTTGATTAGAGAAAGTACTTGTCTATATCTTAAAGTATTTTCTCTAGCAGCTTCAGCATTTTAAGTTCTAAATTAAGGCCATTGATCTGTTTTAAATTGATTTTTGTGCAAAGTGAGTGAGGATTTAATTTCATTTTTCTTGCACACAGATACTCAGTTTTGCCAGCACCAGTTGTTGACTAGGATGTGTATCACGAATCCTAATTGGTCTTAATAATAAAAACCCAGAGTCAGATATAGGGGTAAATCCTGAAAGAGAAGCAGAGCAGCCAGCCACTAGAAAGACTTCTTTCCTCTAGGAATCTTCAGCCTGAAAGGGACTGAGTTCCTGTCTCCTCCCATCTTATATTCCTCTAACTGCCCAGCCATATCACTTCCTGTCTCCACCTCCCTAGCGCTGGGATTAAAGCATGAGATACCAAGTGCTAGGATCAAAGGTGTGAGCCACCACTGCCTGGCTCTGTTTCTCTTTTAGACTGGATCAATCTTGTGTAGCCCAGGGTGGCCTTGAACTCGCAGAGATCCATCTGCCTCTGCCTCCTGAATTCTGGGATTAAAGGTGTATGCCACTACTGCCTGGCCTCTATGGCTAACTAGTGGCTTAGCTCTGCACGCTGATCTTCAGGCAAGCTTTATTTGTTAGATTACAAACAAAATATCACCACAAGGATGTCTTTTATTCAGTGCATGTTTTTGACACCTATTTTAATTTCATTTTCAGTTGCTTTGATAAAATACCCTGGCAAAAGCTTCTTAAGGGAGAAAGGGCTTATTTGTCTCACAACTCCTGGTCATAAGCAATCATGGCAAGAATTCACAGTTACAGGAGCTTCAGAGAACTGAGAACATTACATTCATAGTCAAGATCAGAGAGCAGTGAATTAATACACCTATTCTAGGGCCTACCTCATTTTCACTACTCTTACACAGTTCAGAATGCCTTTCCATAGGAATAGTGCCATCCACCATGAGCAGGTCTCCCCAACTCCACTAAAGTGCCAAGATAATCCTCTACAGATATCACCATAGGCTAACCTAATATAAATAATCCCTCCTTGTGACTTTCTTTCTGAGTAGATTTTAGATTGACAATTAAAACCAACCACCACAACACCTTTATCAAACATTAGATGATAATAGTGGCATGGGTTTATTTCTGAGGCCTGTATTTTGGTCCACTGATGTTTGTTTCTATGCCAGTACTATGACATCGTTGTCACGATGGCACTTTATTATAGTTTGATACCTCTAGCAGCATTTTTTTTTTGCTTAGGATTACTTTGGTTATCTGTGGTTTATTCTCTTTTCATATGGATTAAAGGATTGCTTTTCTCTAGTTATATGGATAATGAAAACACAAGTGATTTTCTGAAGACTTAAATTTCTATCACTGACTTAGCCCTCTCTGAATTCTAAACTTTTTCTTTATACATCTGTCTGCTTAGCATATCTGCTTGGTTATTTCAGTGATGTCTCCAACTTAAACGTTTCTGAAGTTAAACATTTGATTATCTCATTATCATACTCCTTTATGGATAATATTTCAATCTTCTCTTTCTTTGAAAATGATATCATAAATGCAATTGCCAAGACCAGAAATTAACATTATCTCTCTGAGTCTTCACAATCTGTTAGCAAGTTCTATTGCTCTTCCTTCAAAGTAAATACTCAGACTCTCATCTTCTCTATTCTATACCACAGCCCATGTTTACACATGCTATCTCAGAGCTGTACCACTGCCTCCACCTTCAGTCTACTTAAGATTTTACCATCTATCATGCTCCATTTCAGTATCAGCCATAACTCTCATCAGCAGTTTTCAGGTCTAGAACCCATCAGTGATCCAAGCCTCATCTTTGTCATCAAGAATAGATAAATATGTATTTCTAGTAATTATTCGCCTCATGTTACATGCCTACTGAGTGATAAATATTTGAAGGCACCCTGTATTTTGCAAATTATATCTACACAATCTTCATAACAAACTTAGATGAGAGATTTTAGCCCAACTAAAATAATAATAATAAATAAATAATCTAAAATTTAGAGAAGTTATGCTAATCACTCTTAGGCCATGCCTATATCTAGTAAGAGAAAAGGCTAAGATTAAACTTACCTTCTAACTACAAAATGAGGGCACAGTGAAATGTCTTCTCTTTTCTAAGATGGTTTACATAAGTAGGCATCCTAACATTCTACTTGACTAGAAGAAAAGGAGTGGAAGCTTCTTGCCAAGAAAAGGGAATTAGAGAAATATGTCCCAGCTGCAGGAAGAACTGCCAGACTAAATGAGAATATAAATTCCATCACCACGAAAACCGGTATAGGTATGAAAAAATAAGAACATTGTTTTACGAGTTAGAAAGATTACTCATAAGTTAAGAGTAATTTGTGTTGTTCTTCCAGAGGATGTGGGTCCAGCTCCTACAGAATCTACATGGTAGCTCATAACCATATGCAGTTCTTGTTCCAGGGAATCTGATGCCCTCTTCTGACCTCTGCAGAAACCACGTGATACACATACATACATGCAGGCAAAACACAAAATAAAAGCAATGAATCTGGAAAAAAATGAAAAAGAATTGCTTTAAATATAAACAGGATTACTAAACAGACACCTTTCCACTTTTGTAAAAAAAATACTTTAGTAATGGGAATAAGGCCCAGTAATAGAGCATTTGCCTTGCAAGTTCAAGACTCTGGGTTTGAATCTCAGAACCATTAAAAAAAAGAAAGGCACTAAATCAATGTAGGTAGAAGTTCAACAAGAAGTTTTACACACATACACACACACACACACACACACACACACACACAATTGTGAGTTAGTGTTCCAAAATTTTAAATTAAACTGAAAACTGAAAATTTTAAGATTTTTAAATACATTTTAGAGTGATTTATCACCACCATTTTACTTAATTTATTTTTAGTGAGTTAGAGAGATATCTCAGTGTTTAAGACAATTGGCTGCTCTTCTAGAGGATCCATGTTGAAATCTTAGAACCTACATGGCAGCTCACAACCTTCTGTAATTCCAGTTCCTGAGGACCAGATGCCCTTTTTGGTGCACATAGTACACAGGCATATATGTAGGCAAAATACCCATATACGTAATAAAATAATGTTTTTATAATACTTAAAATAGTTTAGGGAGTTAGAGAGATGGTTCAGTGGTTAAGAGGACTTAGTCTAACAGAAAACCCAGATTCAGTTCCCAGCACCCATAAGATGGCTCACAAGCATCTATAACTCCAGGGTAACTTTGATTCTAGGGGATCTGATGCTTTTTCTGACCTCTACAGGTACCATGCACACACATGGTACACATATATAAATTCAGGCAGCACACTCATCCATATAAGATAATAAAATAAATTTTAACAAATTAAATTACATTTATTTTATTATTATTATTATTATTATTATTATTTATTATTGTGTGTGTGTGTGTATGTGTGTATAAAAGTCAAAGGACTGCTTGAGCTAGTCAGTGCTCAACTTTCATCATGTGGGTCCTGTCATCAGCTTTGGCAGCAAGCACCTTTACCTGTTGAACTATCTCATTGTCCCTTAATTATATATTTAAATTTAATTTCTTCTGTAATTGAGCATGTATGTGTTGACCTTAAGTCTAAAGTACCTGAGACTGTGATGATATCTAATGGTTTGTATGTCCATCTCAGAGAAATTATCATTTCAGAATGGAAGTACTCTTCTTCTGCTAGACCTATAATGTTGGTATGGTCCACAAAGTAGTCCTAAGCCTACTACTCTTTCCCTTATAACTCTATTGACAACCCTGATCATTTATCACCATTCTTTTGTTGGTATGGCCTTTTGTCTATCTAGCATATAAGTTCAAGTGTTCCAAACTTCAAATATCCAAAAGAATATTCCCTTTCTTTCAAACTTGATCATCTTCAATTTTGCATCTCAGCTAAGGATTGCATCATACATTACTAACATCAACAAAAATGTCTTGCTGCTTCTCTGCCATATTCATATGTCCAGAATTTGTTTTACCTTAAAAAATTGTACCACCCATCTACTTCTCTAGGTCTTCTCAGCTGCCACTCTAGTCAAAGACACATCTTCCCTTGTAAAATATGGCAATTTCTGAGCTGGTCATCTGTTGAAGTCCTGTTGCCTCACACAATATTCGCTTCAGGTATCAGTCATAATGAATATTTAAAAAATATAAATTAGATCACATCATTTCTCTGCTCATAACTTTCTAAAGGTTGCCAGTTATATCAAGGATGAAGTTCAAATTCCTTTGCCATAGTCTAGGACAGAGTTTTCCAAACCAAACCATTTACTATATTATGAAACCAACTAGCATGCTGAGTGAGGATTAACTTAAAATAAAATAGAACACAAAAAAAGAAATATCAAAGTGTGTTATACATAGCAAGAATAAGTATTATTTCATAAAACTTCTTCCTGGTGTGTACATGAATGTGCACATGTATGTGTGCTGAACCTAAATGGAAATTCATTTTGGAAGAGGATTTTTGGGATAGGTTATCTCTATGTTACTCTGACTGTCCTGACTATGGAACTCAAACTCACAAAGATCTGCCACCACATCTGGCTTGCATTTCTTACTATAGGCCGTATCAAAAGAATTTGAGAGTATTGTCCTAAAAGGCCCAAATAATATTTCTGCTTGTATCAGCCTACCAATTTCCACTCTACCTCTGCTCTCTCAAATGCGTTAGTCCTAATAAACCTCTAACTGTCATCTAAAAAGCCAGACTTCTCCCCACTTCTGCTCCTTTCACTTGATGAAATAATCTTTATCCAATTATTTACATGGGTGGGTCCTTCATGAAGTCCTAGCTTAAATGTCAACTATTTAGGACACTGTCCTTAACTCTCCTAAAACAGTCAATTTATCTTTTACATCTCACTGTTGTACTTCATTTTGTGCTTACAGTCATCTTACATCATCTTTCTCGGCACTCTGAGCCTAGGCCACACATGCTGTAAAGACTTTAACTGTTCTATCAACCACATATTTCTGCATATATAACAATAAGTGTCAACTAATAGGATATTGAATATTTTACTGTTATAAATATTGATACAGGGGAAATTAGAGTTCCTTCTTGGGGTTCTTAGTCTCAATAATAAAAGAATTTAAGAATGTACTCAAATAGAAGCTCAGGGAGAAATTTTTAGAGTTTAAAAGAGAAAAAGAAATCCCAGGAAAGGCAAGTTGTATATTTCAGCAACTGCCAGGAGGAGAGTAGAAAAAAAAAAAAGAAAAAAAAAAAAAGAAGATTAAAAAGCCACATAGTTTAAGCTGCCATGACGAGCAGACACATGGTGGATAACAGTCACATGGTAGGAAGAGAGGCTTTACAGAAAGAGTAAGAAAGCCCAGAATGTTGGAGGAGAAATCCCTAATATTAAGGAAAGCATGCTTAGAAAAGAAGAAAGGTGAAAGTTATGCTTTTCTGAATGATTTAGAGATGTGACCTGCCTTAGGACTTACATGGCTACAACTCCTGTAAGCTACTCCACTAAAAGTGGGGATTCTGGGGAGGAAAAGTACAGTGTCTCATTAGAGAACTAATTATTCTGCCTGTCTCTTTAGAATGGCTGAAGGTGAGTGTACCTTCTTAGGTGTGGTCCTTTGGCCAGGTGATTGATGAGGCCTAACTGTGTTGGCAGATTTTTCTGTCCCTCCTGTCAGCTCCCAAATCACAACACAGAGACTTATTATTATTATGAAAGCTCAACCAATAACTTAGGTTTGTTTCTAACTAGCTTTTATAACTTAAATTAACCTATTTCCACTAATTTACTTTTTGCCTCTTGGCTTTATTACCTTTACTCTGTACTGCCCATGCTGTTTTCCTGCTTCTCCCATCTCTGTGTTGACGACTCTCTGCCCCGAAAATCCTGCCTAGCTATTGGCCATTCAGCCTTTTATTAAACCAATCTGGGTGACAAATCTTCACAGTGTACAAAAAGATCATTCCACAATACAAATGGAATGTTAAGTCTTCACTCAGACCACAGATTCTATTCTTTTTTAAATAATTTATTTATTTGTATTTGATGTATATTGGTGTTTTGCCTGCATGTGTGTCTGTGTGAGCGTGTTAGATTCCCTGGGATAGGAGTTGTGAGCTGCCATGTGTGTGCTGGTAATTGAACCTGGGTCATTTGGAAGAGCACTCAGTGCTCTTAACTACTGAGCCATCTCTTCAGGCACATGAATTCTATTCTTTTGACCAGGAGTTTGATATTCTAACAGTGTTTATAAAATAGAGACACATTGTAATGAAATTCCTTCCATTTAAAAGCAAACTTTTTGTAATATTAGAGTTGGAACCTAGGGCCATAAGTGTTAGAATTCCTAGCCACTCCACCATGACCACTCTGGCAAGATGCTTAGTCAGCTCAGGGCCTTACATCCTACCATAACCAGTGTGCTGCATGATCACATCATCTATGCACATGCATGGCGTGCTAAATAAGCCCATATGCGCATGTGCGGGGGCGGGAGGGGGGTGTCTATAAAAGCGGGTTCCACCTATCCCTCCTCCTCTTCCTGCATGATCTTTCTATAGTCCTAAGCATCCCCTTCTATTTCCTCTCCTTAATAAACTCTTATAGAGGGTTTTGTTGTATCTCATGGCTTTTCTCACATGGTAAAAAAGCGCCACTTAATGAATAACAATGAGAATGTTAGTAAGTGCTCTACCACTGAGCCCTACTCGTATCTCTTATAATGGAGTTCTTAAATAATTATTTAAACTTTATTATGAAAACAAAGATACTCCTGAATGGTGGCTAAGAGGCAGTGTCCCATAGGAGAGCCTGATCCATGAAATCCAGCCTTAATGTACAGAAGTTATTTGGTCTGCAGTGTGAAAATACAAGTTGGCTAACATTGAACACTGAATGGTTAGGGGCATTCTTCATTTTTGCATGGTACCCAGTAGTTGCCGGCAACAAATAACAAAAACTTTAAAACAACTGTTTATCTTGAATTCCCATCTGACATAGTACAGCCAGAAATAAAACATACAACCTATGCCTTTCATTCTAAACATAGAGGGACCCAAGAAGCTATGCAGGCCCTGACAACTTCCACAGTGATACACACACACACACACACACACACACACACACACACACACACA